>VXAY01002252.1:337134-354904 GCA_013399855.1 Oxyruncus cristatus
GAGAACTTAATCCTGCCTGGTGCTGAGCATCTCACTATTCATCAGTTTACAGATGAGTCCTAACATCAGGGGATCTCATTGAATTCCTGAGGCTGTCCCCTTTTCCCTCTTCATCCATTTGTGATAGGATTTTACAAAGGAAGAAAAGTATTGGTCTCTCATATTATATTGTGTACAATACAATATATTGTATTGTGTATATATATGTGTATAAATACGTAAAACATTGTATCTTGCACACTGCTTGCAGCCTGTGTCTTTGATCAGCCTGTAACAAAATAGTGATTTAGAGGAGAAGTAAATGCAGTGTTCAGTTTTCTTCTTTGCAAAATTTCAAATGGAAAAGCTGCTCCAAGAACAGTGTGTCCTCCAGCTCCTGTTTGGCTTCTGCTGTTTTAATGGCCAGTCATTTCATTTCGCATCTGTGCTGAATTTCTGTGAGTGCAGACAAAAGTTTTACTGAGGGCAGAAAAAAAAACAAAAAGTATATCTTTAGAAAATGAAGCTTTTCTCATTCATTTTAAATGGTTTGAATGAGTTGCCTGGAAAAATATGAAAGCTTTGCCTGCTGCCTCCAAGAAGCAAAATAAATTACATTGCAGGCTGACACGTAGGAAAAAAATATATTTTAGAAACAGGACCAGAGCTAATAGCTATCTTGTTTTTCTCAACTAGAGGTCAGTAGCTCACTATGCCTCCAAAGCTAAGGACATCCAACCCAAATCTGACCTTTTTTTTTNACATTCCACATGTGATTTATAAATTGCACAGCCTGCTGTAGATAACTCAAGGCCAGCTACAGTGTCAAATGGCATTTCAAAGGGTATTTTTTACAGGAAGATGAGAACATTTGAAAGTAGCCTAAAGGAGTCTGGCAGTCTGCATCGTCAGTCATCATCAGCCATCAGCAGTGCAATTAACTGCAGGTAGACAATATCCAGTATGCAAATGGATTTGTTTGGGCACAAAATGATGGAATTAGTTACAAGTTCTGTGCTTTTGTATGTACATTATATCTCCAGAGAGATGGAAGACAGGAACCTACTTACAAATGGAAAGTTAGATCATGTCAGATTAAAAAAATCTTCCTGCTAGATTTGCTAAGGTTTTTCTGATGTTGTTTAATTATTTAATAGCTGGTTTACACTGGTAGATTTAATTCCTACATATAACCTACATACTTGGCACAGGTAAAGAGCTTTTGTTTTAGTAATATTGTAATAATAAATCCTTCATCAGTCTTTTACAGTGGAAAACATCTTCCAAGGGATGTAATATCCATTGTAAGCAGTAGCTCTGTTTCTGGTGAGGAATCAATACCTTTTTTGCTTTGTGTAGTCCACCTGTAACTCTTCATGGTGAAAAGGTCATTCCACTAGGAGCAAACCATTTCAAAGTAACTAATTGGACTCCTCAAATCTGCAGATTCCTTCCCTCGCTTAAGCAAGTCTTCTTTGTTGAATAGTAATCAAATATAAAATGTTACTAAAGTAAAAGCATTATGGCTGTCAAAAATTGCTTTTCATGCCGATTCTTTTTAGATTTTAAATTAATAATGCCCCCTTTATTTATGTGAACACTGAGATGTTCTGCACTGAAGCAAACTCCAAAGTCAGGTGTAGATATTCTTTATAAAATCTTCTAATATGGGCAGAATTAACTACTTCATTAGATATTTAAAATGTTCTGCTCAGAGTGAAAAATATGGTTAAGCTACAGAAGACAATATAGTGACTTCACCATCTGAAGTCTGATTATTCAGTCTCTGAGCTGATTATTCGGTCTCAAGTCAGCCATTATTATAAATAGCAGGAGCCAGTAATACTGTGGGTGATGAAGACATTTCATGTAAATACGAGTTTCTGTGAGACATGAGCTCCAGAAAGATTCTCTGTGGAGAACCAGGCTCCCTGAATTTTCATCCTCTGTGAACATCCATTGGCAGAGCGCCACAAACTATTTTACCCACTGCAGCCAGCTATTAACAGATCCTGTGGACGTGCCCTAAATACAAGTTTGGAGCAAACCAAACATCAGTGTTAATAAATTCCACTTTTCTCAATCTACTAGTCTTCAGATATTTCTCCTAAATTATTATGTCTTAAAACATACAATAGTTTTCTTTTCTAAATTCTAATCAACTTACACTGTCAGTATTTGGATTTACTGCTGATGCTATAAAAGAGTTCTATTGAAAAATCTCAGTGAATGTTTGAAGTGAAGACATTTAAATTGCTTATTGGACACAAGTATAAACAAGAATTGCTTATAATTCAGAAATCCTTTTTGGACAGGGAGTATCAGTACGTATTTTCCAGGTTTTCATTCTCTTTTGCGTAAAATGGTCATGAATTAAATTATCATACTTAAAAGCACAACAGTTGCATTTTCTACCTTTTTTCTTTTAATAACAGCTGCAAGAAACTAAACTACGGAGGAGCTGCACATGGGTGTGGGGTCTGTATGTGTAAACTTGCTGTAGCTGCTGAGTAAACGCTATAGCAAGTTACACTTTTTAAGTATGCAGACTGACTTAAATAGATATAGCCAGTGTAAAATCTGTAACATTCTACAACAGGAGTGTCAAAAAGCAGGAGCTTTTTAGTCCATTTTTAGCAAAAAAAATGCACCTTGCAATGTGTGAGCCACTGGCTGTGGGGAGGCTGAAGCTCTGTGCAAAGGAAGGAGCATCCAGTAGCAGATACCAGAAAATTTAAATAGTGGGGCTGTTATTATTCCCTGGTGTACTTTCCGAGCCTCTGTTTTGGTTCTTTTTTTTTTTTATCTGTGTCCTTACTAGCCCCTGCTGGCTTTGCCCCTCACAATTTATCTGATCTCTAACAGTGGTTAAAGGCTGTGGGAATTGTGCCACAGTTTAAGTATGTGTTGAATGGGGATCTGTGACCTTTGGGTGGCCCAGGATGACCCTGCTGTCATCACAAGGGGACAGTGCAATATTATCTGCTGTTCATTTTCCTCACCCCGTTTAGGGTTTTATACATATCTATAATATCTCCTTTCAGGCTGAAGAGACTTATCTGTTTAAAAATTTGCAAAAGGATATTTTTCAGTGCTTGCGGCTGTCTTCATGCTTCTCTCTATTTATTTGCTGTTTGGGATAAGGCAGGAGCAGATCTGCACCAACCCAGAGCTCAAAATGAAAATTTTTTTACTGGCTTTATTCTCTCACACATTAATAACTCACATTCCCTACTTTATTCAATCACCTTTTTTTGTTTTTTTTCTTTTTTTGTCAATGGGCATATTTTTACGTACAACTATATGCTGCAATTCCAACGTCAGCTTCTTGAATGCTAATAAATTATTACAGTCTTCAGAGGTGGTGTATCCTGAAAAAACCTGCTCAGAAACAAATGTAAGGAGTAGTCAGTAAGAGGAACCAGCTCTCCAAGAGCTTTTAGTTGCTTAAGTGGTTTATTTAGAGTTGTCTATTTGGACATAGAGCAACATAAAGTTACTTTTGACTACACAAATAGCTTTTTTTTGCTAAGTCGGATGTCATGTTTTGTCCTTTATCCTCCCTGCTCTTTCCAAGTTCTTTGACTCCATTAGTGAATTGAGGCTGAAGCAAAATAAAGTGACAAAGAGTATGTTTTTTCCATAAGAAATTTGCCATTTGGTCACAGCAAAAAAAATTCAGTACATTTGTCTTAGAATGTTATATTTCATGCCGATCACATTGGTGGATGCTGACAAAGCTTCCCTCACTTTCTGATAAATTTATTTCCCTGAAATCTTTTTTCTGATCTAGCACAGTTGGTTATTCCTTGAAACCAGATCTGGAATTTTGAGAGAAAGTGAATTTCATATTTGCATTAAAATAAACTCTGAAACAGAGGAGTTTGACTTCAAGTGATAATGAAATTATGTATAAGCTAAAAATAAAATTTAATTCTTGTTTTCCTTCTGTAAGTGAATGATATAAGCCTACCTTCTTCAGGTGTATTTGTTGCTGGGTTTGCATAACATTTTATTAATTTTGTGTAGCTGTATGCTGATATGAATACTGGGGATGTAGAGAGGTTCTCCTGGTAAACCACACTTTTTTTTCTAAACCTTCATTTAAATGCTATCTTTGAAATGCATCTTCCACAGGGGGAATGAAATAGTCAATAAAACAATTTTCCAGAAGTTCTGCAGTAAGAACTGTCTGCATTTATGCATTTCTTATCATCCAACTCAGTAAAAAACATCAACAGACATATCACGTGCATGTGCAAGAAATCAAATATATTAAAAAATTATTTTTAAGCTTTCCTAGCTGGAGATGTTGAGGGGTGCCACTCTGTAATTTCAATAATGAGCTTACTGCCTTTTATTGTGTGCTACAAGTGAAACTCATCTTCAGGTGCAAGCTTGTTAGCCCAAGCTCTGGCCAATTTATGAAATCAACACTGTACTCAGGCAGCAAACAATTTTTTATGTGGTAAATACATTTTTTTTCTCCTTAGAGTCCAGCACTGTTGTTTCTGTGGTCAATCTCTCTGTCATTTTATCCATCTTATCTGAACTACTACATATTTTAATGCTTCCACCTCCATGTTAGTGAGATGCCAGACAAGAAGGGGAATTCATCACTTATGAAAGAGCATCACTAATGGAGGGCACATGTTTCATTTGGGCTGCTAAATTTATAACACTGGAGAGAGGCTTCCAAAATTCAAATAAGAGGTGCAGTACAGAGACCAGAAGCTTTGTAAACATGTCACAAAAGGGCTAAAACAGTAGATCAGCCTCTTCTGAATTCAAACTGTGACATTTTCCCAAAAACTTCTAGGAAAGTTGTAATTCTGCATTAATTCAGTCATATAAGCACACCTCCAGGAGGTCCATATTCTTCTCTGCGTGGTGCAAACGACAGCCATTCGTTTCAAGTCAAAAAACCATCAGACTCAGTTTTTACAAATGAAAAGTGAATTGGCTGACATTTTAAGAGAATGAACACTTCCCATAAAAACTGAAAATAACCCAAGGGGATAATCTGATCATTTTGCCAAAAATTGGTGCTATGGCCTTTGAATTTAAATAGTGTCTGTCAGGGGGGAAAATCTGGCACTGTTTTAACACAGACAGTAGTTTGGGAACTCACTTATGCATTGGTTAAGCAATACTAGTGGAAATAAGATCATAGTATGCACTGTACTGTGCTAGGATTTTTTAATTTGATCATAACCTAATGCTCTTAATTCATCTGCTGACTTTTGCTTGACGTGAGAAGGAGTATCCTTCATAATCACCAATTTTTCAAAGGCTTTGTGTAGTTGCATTCATTCATAAGTGATACAATAAAAATTCTTCTTCAGTTATTAATATTATTTTCTTGGAAACAATAACAGGATCTCCTGAGATTAATTTGAGATGATACAAATGCCAAGTACAAAGACATTTAATTTTTTAAATGTTAATGATTTTTATGTAACTTTTGGAGCCAGGCCCTGGGTGTTGGCAGAAGCAGATAAGGATTTGAATCAAGGAGGGGCAAGCACTGATCTCTTCTTTGTGGGGACCAGTGACAGGATCTGAGGGAATGGCTTGAAGTTGTATAAGGGGAGAGTTAGTTTGGATATCAGCAAAAACGATTCCCCCAGGGGGTGGTTGGGCCTGAACAGGCTCCCCGGGGCCACAGTCACAGCACCGAGGCTGACAGAGCTCAAGATGTGTTTGGATGATACTCTGGGGCACACGGTGTGACTCTTGGGGATGGTCCTGTGCAAGGCTGAGGGTTGGACTCAAACCTTGTGGGTCCCTTCCAATTTGGCATATTCTGAGATTCTGTGAATTGAAAGCTGTATCTGCACTTGCCTGAGTGTGTCATTGCATGCCATGGAATCCCAAAGTCTTAGTGAAGGTGAGTGTTCTTTGCAGCATCAGTTCATGGAATCACAGGTTTGGATTGGAAGGGACCTTAAAGCTCATCCAGTGCCACCCCATGCCATGGACAGGGACACCTTCCACTATCCCAGGTTGCTCCAAGCTCTGTCCAACCTGGCCTTGGACACTTCCAGGGTTGGGGCAGCCACAACTTTTTTGAGCAACCTGTCCCAGGGCCTGACCACCCCCACAGGGAAGAATTTCTTCCCAATATCCCATCTAAACCTTGTCTCTGTCTGTTTAAAACTTAAGTTAGGTGCACAGATGATAAAAGTTGATCACAGAGAGGTGCCCATGGGAACATCAGGGGCTGTTCCACAGTCCACATGCTCCTAAATTTCCTTGTTGTCTCCCTCCAGGTGTTCCAGGGGAACTTTGACAATGACACGCACCGCAAGAACGTCATTGACCCGCCGATCCACGCGCGGCACGTGCGGATCCTGCCTTGGTCATGGTACGGCCGCATCACACTGCGGTCGGAGCTGCTGGGCTGCACAGCTGAGAACTGAGGGTCCCACTGCCACCAGGGGTTCCTCTGTGGAGGAAACTGTGCAAAGCCTGTAGGATGCTGAGTCAGTGTTCCATGAACCAAGTGCTCACTCATTTTATGGTAGGCCGCTAACTGTCTTTCCCACGGAGGTCTAAGCCTGCCCTTTAAGTGATCCAATCCAATTTTGTCCTTGAAATATGTTAGTCTTATCCCTTCTGCTGTGGAATTATTTTCCTAATTTTCCTTTGAATTGTTCACACCAGTTGAAACATGTTAAGGGAAAAAAAAAACCAAACAGCAGCATCCTTTTTACAAGGGAAGAGTAATGGCGTGACAACGCACATTTGCAGCTTTAGGAACATTGGGCTGATGAGTTCTCCATAAATCATACTGTCATCTTACTTGCAAAAAGTGATACTGCAGCTTTTAGCAATAAGTTTACTTGGGGATGACTGCATTATAGTAATTGTGCCTATCAAACACTGTCAGTACTTATGACATATATTTTGGAAGATACTCCTTGGTACTGTAGTGCACAGTACCAATGGTGTTACAAGCTACCTTTCATCACTTTCACCTGGACAGCAGAGTCCATGCACCTGGAGTGTTTTCCTGCTTAACCCCATTTTCCTCCTCTATTTTGCATGCTATAGAACATGACCTCTGTCTTTTCTGTTTAGTATCACTGCTGATGTTGTTTTCCTTGTCAGAGGTCACCTGTTTGCATTTGTGACCAAATCTGCTCTCAGTGTATTATGAAATTAATGAATTTGCCAAAGTTTATTCAATTCTGCTTGAGATGTGCTTTTTCAAGGAGGCAGAGATGAGACACCATGCTACCCATGGTGTCTCATCTTCAGTGCCCACATAGGTAAAGGCACATGGTGCATCAGAAATCCCATTTCACTTCTTGCCCAGGGGTGAACACACAGCCCTAGACAAAGCCACCCACCCAATTACTGCTTTTCAGAATCCCCCTGAATTTCTGTGAGGAGGAAAATGTGAGGTGGAGGAACCAGGTGCTAAAAGACACACAGACGGAATGATCCCCTTAATGCCAGGAAAACGCTCCCTGTGGGCTCTTCTTAAGGTCACAGCCTTCCTCCCAGAAGGTGAGAGGTGTTGTAGGAGTGCTTAGGAAAGCTTGGCCCTTGTCACCCTCCACTCCTACAAAAGTCCTTTCAGACACAGACCAGTGAACCACAAGGAGGCTGTTTTCTGCCATACTCCATCTACAGAAATGCTTTGCACTCTCTATGTTGTTTTAGCAGTGTTATAGCAACCCCATTTTAAAATTTTAGTAGCTTTTAGAAGGAAAAATGGAGCAGCAGAGGGAATGTTCTCCTTTCTGCCTCAGTTTCCCCTGTCGATGGAGGTAACAATACCAACCTTTGAAGAGCCATCCGAGTTTCCTTGGAATAAAGTGCTCTGTGAGTATGTTAAAGTATCACCTCAGTCTAAAAAAAAAAATCCTGGGACAATGAGCCAGGGACCTTTTTATTTCTTACCTGAAATAACAACACTTGTGATTACTGCCAACCTTTTAATTTCATAACATGCTGATGTGGAGAGAATGAGAGAAAGAGAAAGAGAGAGATGCAGCTGCATGTTTTAGCAAATGTCATTGGATTTATCCTTTCTGTCACTGTTACGTTCTCACCAAAACTCTGAAGTATGAACCGGGGCACTGCTTCCCAGGCCAACAGCTAGCTGGCCCACAGTCTGCAAAGGGCAAAGTTTACCTTGGACACAAAATGGTTTGGATTTCAAAAAAACCTGCATTTAATCACACATTCTCCACCACAGACTAAATATATATTATCCATTGAACTGTGAAAGACTCCAGAATAGCAGCCAGGAATTTTACTTACAAGAATTGGGGATATATTGGTGGCGGTTTTCTGATAGTGTCACTTAAACTGTCACATTTTAGCGAACAGAACACCCTGCCTCTATAAAATGACTTAATCCTTAAACTGTATTTATACAAGTATTTATTTTATAAGGCTTAGACATTTAAAAACTTCTAAAGAAGAGTCCTGTAAAGGTAAAAGTATGTGTAAGAAATGTTGAGGTCCTGTGCAACACTGCTAAGTTTGTTCTTTATTTTTTACTTTGTGCTGCATAACAAAAGCCACTAGACTGTTACTGTCTTGTTTGTAACTGTGTTAAGAGCATTCCTTAATGATGTATATATGGAGTGGTCTTCAAGCATAACGAGTGATTTTAAAGAGAAAGTCAATCATGGTGGTGCTTCTAACCAGCAAAAAAAATGTGAATAATGGAGGACAAGTCTATCCCCAAATTACCTACTGTCCCATTTTTGCACTTTAGGTTCTAGGGAAAAAAAATTAAATAAAAAAAAATTAGTAATATATATCTCTTAAAGGCACACACCATACTTAAAGAAGTTAAAAGGCATTTTCCTATTTTGGGAGAGCAATTGACCCTGAATTTAATTACAGATATGAAGAATAGAATGTAGCTATTTCTCTAGTCAACTGTATCCAAAAAACAGAAGGCCATTTCAGAAAATTAGGCTCCCTAGTTTAATGACTTGTGTTACTGTTCTTTTGAAATGTTTGTTCTGTGTTCTTAAGTAATTTTTTTGTTTGTTTCATATTATCCATCCTTTGTGACTTCAGTTTTGGTTTTGAATTAGTCTTTCTTGGTTTAGTAATTTAATTGTTATCCCTTCATCAGCACGTAGAGTTGTCATGGTATGTAACATAGTAATTTTATTTTGTATTTAGTGTTGAATATTTTCATCCTGACATCCTGTGCCAGCTTTCATCTGCCAGCAGTCTTCACATCCTGCAAGGAGAGCTCCATACCTTGGGATAACACTTTGTGATAATTTACAAAAGAATGATACATGTGATCCCTTTACAATTTCAACCTACTTGACATTATTCCTCAGCTACCAAAAAGCTTTCCTGGAATGGCATTGTGCAGCTATACTACCAAATCCTACACCCAGTGCCAGCAGCCTAAGTCAGAAATAACTCTTGGTTTACATGAAATACTTGAGATTTCGCAAAACAGATAAGAATCAGATTATGATCTAGAATAAAGCTTTTTCCCTTCAACTTTATTTTGTGGCCTAGGTGAACACCACTGCCATAGGGGACAAGTTATAAATTAACATGACTGTTCTCTCCCAGTGAAAGCAACCAGCATCACAAAACCAGAGGTGAAGGACAGGGCATGTCCCTTTAAGAGGGGCTGGAGAAATGCTCTGAAATGATCCTTGACTTCTGCATTGATTGTAACAATGACAATGAACAAGACTAAAAGTGTTTTCCTAATTAAATTTCACCCTTAACCAGTTAAGTATTTGTAGGCAGACTTCACCTTTATGTAGCTGGGTAATGTGCTACATTTATAGCCTGGGAAATAAAAGCTCAGTTTTATCTGTGTTAGAGGCTCATCACATTAACTGGTTCTGGTTTTGGGGTTGACTTTCTCTTTCGGAATGGCTGCATACAAATTAAGTGTCAGTTTTGAAGACTTAAGGATACTAAATGAGTGTATCTTTGCTATACAACAAATGTGAACTATAATATTCAGTGCTGGCTTCTGATGTGTCAGTAAGTACATAAGTATCTCGGACACAATGACCTTTGCAACCTTTCAAGCTGTGTGATATTCAAATGGTTTTGTATATACTTAAATCATGTGGAGCGATGTAAAACCAGTACGACCTTGTCTAGTCTTCAAACTTAACAATAAAACTTTTGAAAAATGAGGTCGATTTTTTGAAGCACTTATATTGCAATACCTTGAAGGAGATACAACTTATCTCAGCCTCACTGGCAGCAAATGCAGAGCAGAGATACAACGTGGCATTTTCCTGGTTTCATTCACAGGTCTTTGCGGAAGGTAAGTTTGTTTCTCGAAAAAATCTGCAGCGGTGCTGTGCTCCCTTCAGTGCGTTCCCTTTGTTCTTCCACATGAAAGAGTGAAGGTTTGAACGAGCCTAAAAATACTTTTTTTTCCCTGTCTTGCTGCTCTCTGAATGAGCACCAGAAATGTAAAGTGACAATTTCATTTCCTATAAGTCAAATTTCTTCGGATATTTATCAGTCCTTATCCTCTCTTCTCCGCTCCTGCATAGGCAAATTAATTTCTGAGAACAGGAAGAACAGATGTAGCCCAAACCTGCTATGAGATGCCAAAACAGGGATGGTTCTTGCTCATGCAAGAACCTGCCTCTTTTCTCTTTTATTTGCTGTGCAGCCTGCTCCCCAAAAATTTCCTATCTCATTAACTCGTTTCGATTTCTGAAGAGGCGTAGAAGTTAAAGTGGGGTTTTTGTTTGTTTTTTTGGGGTTTTTTTTTTAACTTAAAAGAGATGGAGCTTCGGTGGTTGACTCCTGGAATAAGCCCATACATAGACATGCTTGTGCCCTTTGGTCTTTTAGAGATAAAAATCCCTCACAACCACGCACTGGTGACAGCGTCTGCCAAACGTGCAGTCTCAACACTCAAAACAGTGTATTGTCTTTCTACAGAAAAGTCACAGAATTGCAGTTTTTCCAATTTCTGCCAGTCACAAAAATGAGAATATAACACTATACACAAAAAAACAAAGAAAAGGAGTACTTTTGGAGAATGATGAATGAATATCATCACTTCAGCCATAAATTTCTGAAAATATATATCTTGAACCTTTCTGACTTTTAATTATAAATTATGACTGTTTCATGAAACGTGGGGAGTTTTCCTAAAGAACTGAAAAGTGGGGTTTCCTCTCGTTCTCCGTAATTTATAACCCCAGGAATTCTAGTGGAGACAATGAGAGAAAATAATGAGTAATTCTATTCAGAAAAGCAACTATTTATCAATGTCCATCCTCACATACCTGCTGCTAATGAGCTCAAGGGATTGACATGCATGTCAACACTCTACATCATTACGAAAGAAGTAGTCCTTGATGCTTCTGTGGTAAACACAATGACACTTACTTTGTACCTTAGATTCAAATAGCAGGAGACCAGTCTGTTCACTTAGTGATCGCTAAGTGACCTGTGATAATTCTTAAAAGCAAAATTGGAAAAAAGAGAAGGTAATTTTAAAATAGGACTAAATAGAAGATAATTTTACTGATCCAATTTTTTTTTTAATTTGCATAATTTTTGCAATAGAGAGATACACTTTAGGATGCAAAAGACTGCTTTAGCTTAAGAATATAAACCACTAAAGGCAGACTTGCATAAAGTTTTGTTGTGTAGCATTATAATTGCATTTATTGCAAATTATCTTTTAATGATATGTATCAGTGCCTGGTGAGCTGTAAATGTATATATATTTAAATTCCTCTGAATGTAAAAACATGGAGACAAGCCTTGGTCTCACCGATGGATTGTAGTTATTTGAGGCCACGTATTGGACACATCAGGTTAGTAGGAACATTTGTGACTAGATGAAGGAAATCAGCCCTCAAAAGACTGTAGGAAAAGTCACTAACCATCTGCATCAGACTGAAAAATCAAAAGCAGACTAAATGAACATTTTAAGATGTGTTTGTTTTCTGGGACGCTGTGAGAGGTCAGTAGGAGCTGTGGAGAAATATATTGCCTTGGCCACAATAAGTGCAATCAAGTACACAAACTGCTGGTCATCAAATATATATGTGATCAATTGAAGTGAGATCAAAGGCCCCTTAAAAAGTGATACATGTTATTTTCTTGTGAAAGTGTCAGACAATATGATTTAGACACCATAGACTGATGTACAATGGACCTGTACAAGGTCTGGATGGGTCTGATTTATCCTTCCAAAATTTCTGGGGAAGGGGAACCTCAATCCATCCCACTCTGACCATTTTGATGCCAGTGCCAGTAAGAGATACACAGAGCCTGAGGAGCGTTGACAGATCAGCAGGAGAGCACCTGAAGGGGATTCCACAAGGGACAAGGGAATTCCAGCCACTCTGGCCAGTGAAACAGCTTCACTGGGGGCCCAAACTAAATGTCCCTGTGCTAACATGTGGGGAGTGTGGAATAAACAAGAGGAGTTGGAGATGTGTGCACATCTGCAGAGCTTTGGCCTTACTGGCACCACAGACATGGTGTGATGGCTCCTGTTACTGAAGTGTTGGAATGGAAGGACGCAGGCTCTTTAAGAGGGAAAAGAAAGGGAGACAAGGAGGGGGTTGCCACCTTCTATGCCAGAGACCAGCTGGAATTTATGGAGCTGCACCTGGGGATGGATGAGGAGTTGACTGTCAGGAGCCTGTGGGTCAGGAATAAAGGGAGGGCAAGGACAGGTGGCATTATAGCAGGAATATGCTGCAGACTGCAGGAAGTCTGAGTACATGAGGCCCTTTATAGACAGGAGCAGCTTCATGTTCACAGACCCTGGTCCTCATGGAAGTCTTCACCCACCCCAGTATAGAGTCATGGAATCATAGGTTGGGAGAAACATTAAATCCCACTCAGTTCTACCCCCTGCCGTGGGCAGGGACATCTTCCACTAGCCAAGGTTGCATCCAACCTGGCCTTGGACACTTCCAGGGATGGGCCAGACACAGCTTTTTTGGGCAACCTGTGCCAGGGCCTCACCACCTTCACAGGCAAGCATTTCTTCTCAATATTTTATTTAAACCTACCAGGAGTGTCTGGTGAGGAGTATAAAGCTCAAGGACAGCTTGGGCTGCAGGGACAATAAAATGGTGGAGTTCAGGACCCTCAGGGTCATGAGGAGAGCCTGTGTGAATGGATAAGGAACTCTTGGACTAACTCAAAAAACAAAAATAAAGTCTGTAGAGAGTGCAACAATTACAGGTAGCCTGGGAAAAACACTGAGAAGTTTTCCAAGCAGCCAGGATCAGGTTAGGAAAGCTAAAGTCCTGATAGAACCAAATCTAATTGGGGACATCAAGGGCAACAAGAAAAGTTTCTATAGGTATGTTGGTGATAAAAAGCCCAACACTGGAAGAAAACAAGAGATGCAGGATGTGGAGAAGGCTGAGGTACTCAACAACTGTTTTGCCTCAGTCTTCACCAAGAAGTGCTCCAGTTATGCTGCCTGAGTTGCAGAAGGTGAAGGCAGGGACTGAAGAACTGCTTACTTGAGGTCATTCAAGGAATCTGAAGGTGCACCTGTCCATGGGACCTGAAAAAATTCAGGTTGTGAGGGAGCTTGCAGAGGAAGTGACTAAGACACTATCCATCATATTTGAGAAGTTATGGCAGTCTAGTGAACATCCAACTGCTGGGAAAAGAGGAAACTTAACTGTCATTTTTAAAAAGGCAATTAAAGAAGACCAGGGAACTTCAGGGTGGTCAATCTCAGCAGTGTATGTGGAAAGAAAAAGCAGATCCTGCTGGACACTATGCTGAGGCACATGGAAAATAAGGATGTGATTTGTGACAGCTTCTCAAAGCTTCACTGAGGGCAAGTCATGCCTCAGAAATTTGGTGGCTTTCTACAGTGGGTTACAGCATTTGTGAATGAGGGAAGAGCAACTGATGTAATTTTCATCTTCCTATTCTCTACCCTTTCCTGCCTGTGGAAGAGAGTGAGCCAGTAGCTGTGTGGGGCTTGGCTGATGTTCGTACTCAATCCAACACAATTTTAAATGCAAAACATGCATCATTTTGGCATCCAGAATTATGCATACCAAGAAATAATCTGTCTGAATCTTCTTTCCTCACATTTTAATTCTATTCTGTTTTTCTCTCGAAGGATGTGCCTTCGCTATTTTTGACTTGGAGAAATTCCTTTATTACGTGTGACTCATGTTAATAAAACAGGTTCACAGCTTTTTCAGAAAAGGCACTGGTGGAGAATTTTTGACTAAGCAAATAAAACATGCATTGCTTATGTAAATATAGTCTGTGTATATATTTATATATATATATCTATATATGTGCATTTTCTACAGGTCAGTGCCATATATGTCCTATTTCCTCTGGGAATACAGAGAATGAAGAGGAGTTAGCATTCCAAGGATGATAATTAGGCTCAGTAACCTAATCCAGCTGTTCTTCTTATGTATGCCAACATAATTTTCTTCAATTTAAGCAAAAAAAAATAGGGATGGGAGAGGTGTGCTTGTTTTTAGGTATTTTATTTATGTCCCTGTTTTTTCACCAAAGAATCACAGAATAGTTTGAGTGGGAAGGGACCTTTGAAGGTCATCCATTCCAATCTCCTACCATGAGCAGGGACATCTTCAACCAGATCAGGCTGGTCAGAGTTCTATCTGACCTAACCTTGAATGTTTTCAAGAATGGTGCAGCGACCACCTCTCTGACCAACCCCTTTCAGTGTTTAACCACCCTCATGGTAAAAAACTTTAGGCTTATATCTAATCTAAATTGACCCTCTTTCAGTTTAAAACCATTGCCCCTTGTCCAATCACACCAGGCCATGCTAAAAAGTTTGTCCCCAGATACCTTGTTTAGAGGCTCACAGGTAAATGGTGTTTTCTCTACATGGAAACAGGCAGTAGTGCTTGAAAGTCAGAAGTGCTTCCTTATTTTAAAGCCATTTTTCCCTCTGAGGGATTTGCAAGTGTTTCATTAAAAAAAGCCATCACTGCCCAGTGACTGGAATAAGTAAGAAGGCTTTCTTGTTCACAAAGATATTCAGGAGTCAGAGTGGCTTCCAGAAGAATCTGACCCAATGTTTATACAATATACATATATAGCACATGTCACTCACCATCTGCATTGGCTGCTCCACCTTTCCCATTCCTTTCCAGTTTCTAAGACATAACAGAAAGTGTTATTCAGCAGTGGGAATGAGACCCATCTATTCACAAATGGCTTTTCACTGAGAATATGTTTTAACCATAACGGTTGCATTCCCCAAATATTTCTGGGAGTCAGAAGCCAGACTTCCAAACCAGAGCAGCCCAGGAAGAAGGTGTGATGAGGTTGGATGGAAAATTTGCCCGATCCCAGTGCAACAGCTGAGCTGATTGAATAGCATGCACAGTTTACATCTGTAAACACACAGTGGGGAACAGGATTGGCTCAATAAACATGTCCTAGTTAATCCCTCTGCGGCATAAAAGACTTCGCTTCAACTGAAACTGTTTGGACATTTTTAAACATTCAGCAGTCTTTTCCTCAGCCCCTACCACAGGCATTTGCAGTTAATTTCTTCTCCAATGGGTACGGATTCGTGTGTGCCAAGCATTTAGACTGCCTAAATGGACTAATACGCTCTAGAAGTAAAATAATGGACTGCCAAAAGTCCACAAGATGTCGGGTGTTGCTCTACTATCCTCATCATACCAAATAGAAGGGCTGCTTGAGACATCCTTGATGCCATCAGCCCAATAAATGGTCAGAGTCAACACCTTGATTTCAAGCAGCCACTTCACAAAACTAAGGACCTTGTTTAGACTGAAGAAAGTGAAATGTGTGGACAATGTTCCACCACGGGAGGTGCTGTTATATCTGACGGGTTCCATGCTCATTTCAGACACCCATGCAACAGCTCTGTATCACGAGGGCTTAAATGAACACTCCCTGGTTCTCACCTGACATTTCTCACAACTGATGGTGAAATTGTCTTGCACTGCCCTGTGAAAACCTCCATCGGTTCACAGTTTGTTGGTTAATTACTGAGAAATTTGCCAGAGCTGCCCTTTTTCCCTTATTGTGAGCTCTCTGTACATAGTGATGATCTTCTTGTTTGTATTTCAATGTCACAATGAATCAACTGAAAGTATTGACACTTTTGCAGCCCAGATCATCTCCTGAAATGCAGCAAAGCAGTGTTTTGATTGAACAACAGGCAAAGGGTTATTAGGATTGCTTTACTGCCTCAAGACAGTCTGGACTTGCTTTCCTGGCCAATGTAACATGACTTCAAACCAGGGAACGTTATGAAGAATCACTTTGATAACCAGCCCTTTTTATCTTCTTCCCAAAGTAAGGGTCCTTCCCTTTAGCTCTACAGTAAAATGTTGATGGGCCAGACCTGATCCCAGTGGATCTTACATAGATTCTTGTGCTTGTATTTTAACAGTGGAGAAAGGAGAGGTTCCAGCTGTCCTTCCCTGGCTGTCCAGCAGTAATTGAGCTCTCAGCAGTAGGACTCCTGGCAGGGATTTTAGGATCAGTTAAACAGTCCTGGTAAAGTCACTCTGAGGGTGACTCCAGCTCCCGCTTTGCCTCAGAATCTCTGACACTGCCCATGATGTTGGCTTGCCATTCTTTCTGTGGTTCAGAGCACACAGAAACTGAAGCAAAGGTGGAAGGAGACAAGGGAGAGGATTGGGTGGCCCCTGCATGCAGCTGTTCCAACCACGAGGCTCTATGAACTATGAGCATCACTGCCAAAAACAGCATGGGCAGAGTCGCCATCTCCCGTTCAAAAATGCTGCTTCAGGTTTGTGCAGCAGGGAATTTGGTTTTACCAATTTTTATCTAATTTATTGGTACTAAATATTCATTGTAGAGGGACAGGAATGGAAAAGGGTAGATCTTCATCTCAACTTAATTTCCCAGAACTTCTGTAACTCTCCAGATCTTTGAGTCTCTAAGAAGTGTGGTCTGGCTTTGAACAGTCGTGTTACCCTTAACTAACTTAACAAAAATTAATTTTATCCCCAAACTGCTTGGAAGACTAATTCATATCACACAAGTCTGGCTAAAATTATTTCAAATGTCGATGTTGTCTTAATGCACATCTCGAGTATTTCACATGGGCTTCTTCTTTATCTGTTTTCAATTTGAAACAATCTGATTGCATGCAGGGGAATTAGTTGCTTTGAGAACAGGAGAGATGTTGCTTTGAGAACAGGAGAGATTCCTGTGAATACTAATCCACAGCTTTTATTAACCTGAAGTTAAGAGGTGGGGGGGAGTGGAAGGAAGAGAAAAGAGTGAATGTGCAAGCCAGAATTTGAGATTTATTTGAGAAGCGGGAGGTAAGAGGCATTTTTTTCTCAACGATCTTAGGGCAGCATAGCACCACAGACGTGTGCATATGTGATGGGCTTTAACCACAGGTAGGTGCACAGATTTGCAAGAGGTTCTGGCAGAGACTGCACTGTGCAGAAGCAAAAATGGCTGTATGACTGGCATCCTTGCCTGCATCTTCACCATGACCTTTTTTCTATTCCTATTGCACTGAAGTCTCTTAACTAATTATGCAGGATCTCAGCCTGCTATGTGATCCTGTTACCTTAGTCATAATTGCAAATGAGACATGAGATCTCAGCTGCACTGCTCCTCACAGGAGCACTACTTCTTTGTCCGGTGTTAATTATTTCTTGCAGCTGACAATGAGACAAAGACCAGAGAGTTAATTTTCAGTATAATGAAAAATCAGTACATGCTAATATGTTCTGTGTAACTTTGCTTATTTACCTAGAAAACGCTGTCTGGCTTTGCAACATGAATGTTTAAAAAAAAAAAAAAA
>VXAY01002252.1:354948-367463 GCA_013399855.1 Oxyruncus cristatus
AAAAAAAAAAAAAAGAGGCAATAGATACATGGTGAGAATACAAGACACAAAGAAAGCATTCAGATTTGTTTGCAAACCAGAGAGGACGTTCCACAAGCTGTTCTTAGGGAAAGTGGTAACTGAGTACAAGTTTTTTAAGGGGTTTTCTCCCTTGTCCCGACAGCTTTGATGGTGCCTCTTTCTTTCCACACTATGTGCCATAGCATGGGCAGGTGTGTGACTGGCCCAACAGATAGCAGGGTGGATGGAGGCACCCTCACAACACCCTTCCTAAACCTCCTCAAGAGCCATGGCAGAGGGAAGAGAAAAAATTGCCCGGGAGGGAGCTGACTGCCCCATCTCTCTGCAGAGGTCTCAAGTGGAGCATCCCAAGGGCACTGGGGAGATCCAAACCAAAACCCTGACAACACAGCAAAATAGGTCCCCTGGTTTCAGTGAAGCTGTGAGCAGATCCAGCCCATCATATGAGGAAAGAGGACTTTTGGGTTGTTCCTCCATTGCACAGTGGTACCTGCCTTGGTCTCATGAGTGAGGAGTGCAATTCACCATCTAAAACCTAACTGATTCTAAAATACAGTCAAATGTGTATTTTGCACATCTGTGGGTGTCCCTTATGCTTGGACTTCACCATCAAACTCAATACAACATTATTCAGCCTTTCTCTGCTTGTGCATTGTTTTGGTCAGGATTTTTGCCACACCAGGGAGGTCCTCAGAGGCATACAGGTCTTTTTCCACTGGCCTCTGCAGTGCCATCAGCTCTGTGGATAGAGTGGTCTGTTTTGTCCCACTTTGTTTTCTGTCCTGATTCCATTAGCTTGTGTCTCAAATTCATTATGTGCTGAAGTGTTTTAATGTATTGTGCTCCCTAAAAAGTGTTTGTTGATCTTAATCCAAACTAAGTAGGAATTAAGGAAGCGAAATTATTAGGTATCACCTTCTAGCATCTTTACAGCACCTAAAGGGATCCTGGAGAGGGATTTTCACAGTGGTATGCAGTGACTGAATAAGGAGGGATTGGCCTTAACATGAAGGAGAGTAGATTTAGATTAGAAATTAGAAAGAAATTCTTTAGTGTAAAGGTGGTGAGGCCCTGGCACAGGTTTCCCAGAGAGATTATAGACTCTCCATCCCTGGAAGTGTTCAAGACCAGGTTGGACAGGGCTTGGAGCAACCTGGTCTAGTGGAAGGTGTCCCTGCCCATGGCAGAGGGTGGAACAAGATAATATTGAAGTTCCCTTCCAACCCAAACAATTCTGAGATTCTGTGGTTCTAGAACCATATTTTTCCCTGAGAATATTGCCTAGAAGAGATGCATCATTCAAACGTACTAATAAAAAATTAAATGTGTATCTAATTCAGATCCTTCTTCCACTTTCTGTGATGTAGTTTTAAATTCATAAAGTCTAACATTTTCCAGTCAGATATTATGCAGACAGCTGACACTATTAATTCAGAGGATGACTCTTACGGTTTTGTGGAATTCCATGTGGTGTTTGAGGATAAGGTTTACTCTTATTGAAGCCATTCCTATTCTTCCATCCTTCTGCAGACGTATTTTGAGAGAGAGGCAAAATGAATGTGATAAATGCAGAAAACAATTACCATCAGGAAAGAGGTTATGCCTTATCCTTGCCGCCTGGAGGAAGACAATGAATGCTGAACACTTTAGTCTTTTTGTAGCTCAAGTCTCTAATTGAGGTAGTATTTTGTTCTTTATAAGATACGTGAAATGCAGCTCATGAAATTATGTTCATTATTGGAAAAAAAAAAAGAAATTAAGAAATAGTCAATGCATGCTGAAAAGCACTAAAAAGCATCTTCTCAAGGTTAATTTCTATAGGTGAAGTTTTACATCATAAATAATAGAAACTAGGGAAAAAAAATAAGGTCAGATTATTATATTCCCCTTCTAATCATTATTATTAATCAAATCATTTTCAGAGGTGTCTGAGTCTGGGTATTTCACATAAAAATACTGAAGACTCCTTTGGGGAAAACATGTGTCTAACATGAGCCCTTTTCCCCTTGTTTCAAATGTATTTTTAATATAACCAAGTGCTACTCCATTTCAGTAAATTCAAGCTCTACCTAAATAATAAAGAAGTGTATATTTTATTTTTGACTATTTTAGTCTTTACACGATTTATTGTTCTGGAGTCACAAGGAACAAACCTGCTCAGAAGAGAAGCTTAACCCAGAAACTGTCAGCATTTGTTAATCTTCATTATTTCAAATGCTATACACTTTTTTTTATTATTAAATATTGAAGCATTCCCAGATGGCTGGCTGAAAACATTTCCCTTCAAAGTGTAGAAAATGTTTAGCATCATTTGCTTAACATTTTCATGCACAGTCGCACTTTCACAAATACAGGCATACACTCAGGGGGGAGGCAGGGTCAGAAACTCCTCTGTCATGAAACAGACAATTTGTGAAGGCTGTGGCACTCTCAGAAAAATAGAGATCTATTAAGCAAATTAAACTTCAGGCTGGTGATTAGGGAAATTACGTTCTCAGCACCCAGACTGGTTGGACCGTGTGTGCTCAAAAAGTTCCAGGTATGGAGGTGGAAATTGAAAACTTTATTGGCCATGGTATGAACCTGCTGGTTTGAGTTTGGGCAGGACACAAATGTCACTCCAAAAGGAAGATGAAAAGTCAACCCACACAGGACAGGCAGCTCCTCTGTTATGCTGAGGGCTCCATTTGATAAGAAAAATGTCATATATCTGCCATGCGTCGGTAGGCCCTGATTTACATGGTAACTGTAATTATTGATGAGAAGCAGTTAAGCTGTTTTACTTCAGAGGGTTTCATTCAAAGGTAAATCCTGCTACATCCCAAGGGGCTGCCAGTTCATCCCTTGGCGTGCATGACAGAGTATGTTTCATTCTCCTGAGGTGTGTGGCACAGCCAGGCTCTCTGAGGCAGGAGGCAGGATGCCATTATGCTCAGCTTGGACTGGCAGAAATCAGTGAGCCAAGCTTTCTCAGAAGTCCTACAGCTTAAGAAACACAGCTTTACATCCCTTGACCTTCTCAGCAGCTGCCAGACTGAACAAGCACAGCAGTTTTAAAAGCATAAATTGACTTAGTGACTCCTTCAAAACAGAAGTGATTCGGGAAGTGCAACAATGGATAACTGCTTCCTCAAAACCTCAAGTCATCAAACAAATGCACAGGAGACCTTTAATTCAATGGTTTTTGTAACACTGTTTAACTAATATAATAGAGACTTGAGCCAGGACATTTCAAACAAAAGTAATCCAGTATGAAAATGAGTGGTAAAAAAAAAAATTACCACAAAATCAAATTTGTTCATGGAAAAGGAGTGCATAGGTTGTGAAGTCAAAAGGACAACCAAAACACATACCAATTTATTGAACATCACAGTTGTCTGAGAGATTCTAAATTTGCGGATTCTAAATTTGCGACGAGTTTGGACTGATAGATGTGTGTCACCTTTGATGCACAACTATAAACCCCTTTATTAAATAGTATTAAGAAGGCAAAGGTGTAACTGCTGACTCTGGCCAACGTACCTAGTTTAGACAATGTATTTCCACCTTCAGACTCTTCCGAATTAATGGAAGATTTTGAAATTAATAGCTTATAAGCACTTAACTTTATACATGTATCATTGCCAAATATAGCCACAAACAGTGAGACTATAAATCTTATTTAAACAGGTTGTATAAAAAAACTGAGCAGCTCAAGGTTAGTCCTGCAAAAGAAGTATGTTTGTTCTTTACAAGACCTTCCTTCGAAAATATCAATATTAACATCTAAACTCTTCACCTCTGTCTTGGGACAGCACAAAGCCCAGGAAATGGTAGGTTTAGGAAGTAAATTGTGAGTATGCTGACAACTGTGTCACACAGTGATAAACCACCTCCAAAGTACAATGGGCAGGCAAAGAGAAATAACCTGCATGCATAATGGTGCATCCTGACACACATCTACTGCCCGTGTGGCTGCAAGCTCCCAGCTACTAGTGGAATTCCTAAAATACCAGTTGTAGGAACTTTCATCAGCTCAAAGGAAATGTGATTTTGCCATCAAGTTGGTGTGGGAACCATGAGAGACTGGGACTGGTGTGTATCTGTCAAAGTGCCACAGTAGCAATGCAGTGAGTAAGCCTTAGCCTCTGGCACTGGTTTAGGAAAAACTGAGCTTCTCTCAGTGTTTTAATAGTATTGATTTTGATAGTCCCATAACTTGGAACAGTTTTACATCATGGTCCACCTGAATAGGCTTCACTTGCACTACTTTAATGTTGTGCTAATATTTCCCTTCTGATATTTCCCTTTTCCAGACAGAAAATGGGCATGTGGACAGCAGATGGAAAAATAAAGGCAGGTTTCTGGTTGTTTGCTTTTGTTTTAGTGAGATTGAATTTCTAGTTTGGAGAATGGATTATTTTGCTTGATCTTTTCTGCCTAATGTTGAGGGTAATTGCTAAATATGTTTACCTTGAAATCTTTATGGTATCAGAGTTCACTTTGCTTTATTCTCCCCAGCCCCTAAAGACAAGGAGCTCAGAAGACAAAATGTGCACTACTTGCTCTTTGACAAAGAAATGATGCAGCACAGCTTGAATGAGACTACTGGAAGAGATGCAGTTCAAGAGATCCTTTCAATTGTCAATATAATCTCCTTTTACATGAATACATTATGCTTTTAAAATCTTTTTGGGAGATAGTGTACAATTTAGAGCTATAGGCAAATAGAGGTGAAGAGAAATAAAAATAAAAGATATGAGGGGAATGCTGGAATTTCAATAAAGTGGGATTTTGAACAATAGTAATTATATGGATATGATTACAATTATATGGACTCATTAGATGAATGGTTTTACCACTAAAATTATTCTACAGATGATGAGTAAGTCTATGACATGAGGGTAAAAGATAATGGCTCTCCAGTTCATTCATTCACGTAAAGTCATTTACATCTTTGTATTCTCTCTCACATGCTTTATATTTTCCATTCTCAAAGGGAGCATAGTTTCTTTCAGTAATTTTTTCTTCCATGTGGAACCAGACACAAAAATGCCAGAGCATATTTTAGCCAGCCTGCACAAAACAGTTGCAATCACAAACTGTATTTATTTTGATTCAGTAGAAGTCTTTTAAGACTGGGAAGGATTAGCAGAATGGCTTCTGTTTTCTGCTGGAGCTCATCATAGCATGTGACATCATTACCCATTTTTTTGGGTACAGAGGAGGACTGGAGGTGGTGAAAGACCTTGCGGGTGTTTGCCTGCAGGTGAAACCTTGTGATTGTGCCAGGTTGTTGAACTCCTGCAAACCTACTGAAAGGCTTAGGTGCATCAATAACAATGCTGTAAAAATTGTGCACTTTTCTGTAAAACCCTTGTCCCCTTATGATGATGAAGGATGAAGTAAAAACCTGGATATTTTGACAGCTTTCATGTCCTACAAAGATTATATCCCTGCTGTTGATGGCAGTGAACCATCTCCCTCGCCCCTTGCCCAGCTTCTTAAAATTAAAACCATTTTCACTTCACACTTTATTAGTAGTTTTGGTAGTAGGTCAGCAGAGAATCAGGTGTAAAGCTCCTCTGTTATCCTATTGCAGCATGGAAATGGAAAGGCTGCTGGCCATGATTATTTTCTACAACTTGAATATGTGGGTGCAACAAATTTAAGGAACAGAGTTGACAGATCCTCAGATGATGAGAAATAACCCTACTTTGGTGAAATTACTCTTGGATGTGCAGGTCTCTTCCTAATTACTGGCAATTGGGACAAAAGAAAGACTGAGATTAATAAAATTGGTTATATAAGAAATCTGAGATGGAAAGAGAAATGAGCATTGAATAACAAAGGTAATGAACGCATGAGCAGCACAGTGACTGCAGTAGGGGAAGACTCGGTTTTGATGTCTGTCACACAACACCAGAAATGATTCACTACCTCTCTTTTTGTAATTCCTTCTTTAATGAGTAGGACTCAACTTATATATCATACGCTCATGTAAATCACCTGTCTGTCCATCTGTCTGAATATCCATCCAGCTCAAACCTCTTTTTCCTCTGTTATTACTCACAGCTGTCCCTAAGGGTACCATTGAAGCAGAACATGTCTGGGTAAATCAATATATTTTAAGGATGAGCCTTCATGCAAGTGACACTAATTATCATGAAATAACGAAACTGTATCATTAAACCACCTCACCATATATACTGTACTGTTTTATGTTCCATCATCCTCCGAGTGCTTCTGCTGGTTCCAGTGGGTGGGTTGTTTTTCTTTTCCTCACTGTTCTCAACACATAAAATTAAACTGTCTCAGTCTTAGAAAAATTATAAAATCTGCAGTAATGAATAATCAGTCCTTTCAGACAGAAGCAGCTGCAGGGACATTTTAAAAACTTTCAAAAAATTGTCACTTGCTAACTGTGGTGTCTTCTTGCTTTACACACAGAGGAACCAGCAAAGTGTACCTGCTCTGTTTTCACATGTAATCCCATGAGATGGGTTTTGTCAGAAGCGGATGATTACTTTTAGCTTTATTGTCAGAGCCAAAGACAAGGCTTCAATATTAGAAAGGAGAGGGTAGTTTTCACTGATAGCGCTATGCTAATTGCTGTCAAAACCGTGGTTTTGACAGACAGAATAGCTTCAGAAGGAAAATAAACATGAAACCATTTACCTATTGATAAATTGGTGCTAGGACAGAAGGTTTACCTACTTTGGACAGCACACCTCCTTTGGACACCATTGGCAGGTCTTTGTAATGCAATATCACAGAAATATTTGCTGTATAAAGATAAGGGGGAAAAAATTGCATAGAAGAACACAGTGCATATTTTTGTGTTTGACAATAGGTGTTAAACCTTTTGATATACCAATAGCAACCTTCCAACACCCCAGAACATTACTGTTTATCATGGCACTTTTAATGATCCTCTGGTAATTTTCTCTTCATGCTTTTCTCAACTGACCTGAATTATATTTTTCAGTGCAAATCTTAAGAGCTATTGTACGAAATGCTTCACTAAAATCTTTACATACAATCGTATGACACACTTCTTTGTATTATCGAATTCTGTACTTGCTAATGCACACGTTTTCTGGGATTTTTTCATGCCAGTTGTCCATCTGTGACTAATCATCCACTACAAACTATAGATTAAAAAAATCCACTGTCCTGATAAATTTCAAAAATAGCCACAAAAGGACAAAATAAGTCAAGTGAAAGTAGGCAATTTCCTTTTCTTAAAGATTGAACACATGAAATAATTCTCATTTAATGTCATGTAGCTATCTTCCTGTGCATCCAACTAGTTATACACTCCACCTCAGGCTCACACATTCTGTGATCACAGACAAGGTTACATTATAAAGTGAAAGATGGCAGGGTTAGATGGGATATTGGGAAGGAATTCTTCGTTGTGAGGGTGGTAAGGCCCTGGTACAGGTTGTCCAGAGAAGCTGTGGCTGCCTCATCCCTGGAAGTGTCTAAGGTCAGGTTGGATGGGGCTTGGAGCTTGCAGGGGTAGTGGAAGGTGTCCCTGCCCATCACAGCAGGGTGGAATGTGATGATTTTTAAGGTTGCTTCCAACACAAACCTGATTATATAGCTACCTCTGGAAAAGGACTCCTCCTCCGCTGCAGGTTTTTCACTGGGTCTGGCATTAATAACCACCATTAGATTTCATAAACAAATCAGAAATACCCATAAAATTATTGATGGTTTCCTGCATGCTGAGTAAGGTGATATATAACCTTTCAAAGGAAATAATAACTGGCATCTTCAAGACTTGATGTCTTATACCTGGGCTGGCCAGGGCATAGCAGGGAACAGATCTGCCAAAAGAGATAAATGGACTGAAGGTCACAACAGATATGCCTTCTGTAAGCCTTTAAGTCTTCACGTTTCTTCTCATTATCCAAGTGACTGTTTTTATCCATATCTCTGAATAGAAACAAAGAAGAAATCCTTATGATTATTTTACTGATTTGTTTCTCCAAGCATTTCCAAAGAGCATTTCACTGAATGTACTGAGCATCAACACAACAGAAAGTGACCAATGTTTTCTGGATTGCCATGTTCATTTTTGAGCTACTTGGCTCCCTGGAGGTAACTAATCACTAACAGTGTGTCACTGCGATGTGGCTGAAATTCACAAGGATTCATCACCAAGGTGATATTGCTGCAGTGAAAACACCCTGGGAGACACAGCATAAATGCATTTTTTAAATTCCAAAGAGAATAAATGTGTGTGACATGCAGCTCAGGTGGCTAGAAGTTTAAAAGCTATTACTTTCCATCATTAGTAATCCCCAGGGCTAGAGTATTCAGCTGTGAAGACTCTTTTGTACTTGCAGTGACACAAGGTCATCATAAAGAGATTATTTCCTGTGGTGCTTAGCTGGAGTATCTTTCATCAGATGACTTCCATGGCTACATTTACCCGTGTCTTTAACACCAGGAAAACAAACACAAAACAAACAAAATAATCCAGGCCCAAACTCCCGCGTCTACGCAGAACACCGAATGTCAAGAGTTTAAACTTCTCCAGAAGTTTCTGAATTTGCATTCTCCAAAAGCCACTTGCAGATATTCAGCATAATGTTTTTATCAGCCCATGTGAAATAATTCAGCAGATATAAAGAAATTGCCTATTATGTATGAACTTACTAGTTCATTTCACATTAATCTGTGATTTATACCACATAGCTTCATTGGGATGACAGAATAGAAGGAATAAAATTATGAGATTCAAGATTTAAAATGTATTATGAAAGGGACCAAAATAATAGCAGTTAAAACATTACTTTAAAAATATCTTCCAGTCCCTATGCAAAGAAAATTGAGAGATAAAAAGAAGTATAATTGTAGTCTCTCATTTTAAACTTGATTTCCCCTTGTTTACATTCTCCTCCAAAACCCAACATATTCACTCTTTATTGTTATGACAGCTAACAGTAAAAGGACTGGAAAGTTGATATTATTATTGTTCATTGCTCAGATAACTGCAACGTCTTGACAATTCAGAGTTTTCAGAATTTCAGCTTTTTTTTACTGTAATAATACAATAGTTGTGAAAAGCAACGCTTTTGTTATCCTGGTGAAATCTGAAAATGCACAGCTGTAGAGCATAAAGAGAATACTGTTACTAACACCAATGATTAACTTGCTCACATCTATGTGACCAACAATTCTGTTCTTTTGAAATCTGACTTTTTCCATATATTTTGTCCTTTGCAAACTTGTTTATCACAGAGAGTTGCCAGGAACACAATCCATTACACCCCTCATTTATTTCAGATTTTGCCGGTTTTTTACACTTTTTTTTTACCTCCTACACAGGCAGCAATTACATCACATCATGTTAAATCCTGCTAAACTGTTAACATCAACTGTGGACAAAAAAAAAAAGCATTAGTAGAGACTACTAGTAAAATCTCAGATGCTGTAAAATATGTGTGTATGCATATATGAAAAAGCAAACGTATTGTGGAATATTTCCAATGGAATATTTCACTAAGAAATATTTCTAGTGGAATATTTCACTAAGGAATAACCATTTGTCTTGCTATATTTGGAATCTGATAAAACACTAGGGAAAAAACCCCTATCTTTGTTAACAAGGACTTTTAAACATTAGTAGATATTTTCTGCTGTTACCTTCCTTCTGCCCTGAGCCTCTATGTTATCTGTTTCTCTTTGGCCAGAAATGTAAAGTTTTCAGGCTAAAGGGATATAATACATACTTTTAAATGTATATGACCAAACAGTGGATATGGATTTCAGTTTGTTTTCCACTGCAACACAAAAAGAAACACAAGATGCCATTATTTATAAGCACTTCAAATAGGTAATGCTGTATTCACAACATACATCCTCTGCAAGGAAATTTCAGGGGTGATGAATGTCTCAGTCTTTTGGTCATCAACAGCAAAGGAATAAATTCCACTCAACTCTTGTGCACAGGAGAATATCTTTAATTTTCAGATGCTCGTTGGAGCACTCAAGATCCTTAGGAAGAAAACCTGCCCCTTATAAATATATTTAACTTTTTTTCCTCAAGGAAGAATATGGAGGAAAAGATCCCTTTCAGTTACGTGGTGTCATTAAATAAAAACATAAATGACTTATCTTCTACAAATTACTATACACAAAACTTGCAATAGCAATTTTGAGTTATTAACTGAGATCGCTACTAGGACTTGATAACAAACCAGGAAGCATGACTCTAAAAAGTTGCTTGCAAGCATTAGTATTTTCAATTTTCCAGCCAATTATAACAACAAAAATATTAATTACATCTTTTTTTTTTCTTTTTTAAAACAAACACCAAAAGAACAGCAGGGGCGATGGAACATGTTCTTTAAGGCCCCTTCCAACCCAAATCATTCTTTGATTCTATGATTCTGTAAGAAACAAAGTTGCTTGGACTTCACCAGGTAATAATTCCATTATTCCACAGAAAAGAAGGAATAATTTTGCATTATGGGGCATTTTCCCCAAGTTTAGGAATCACCCTATTACTACTGGTTGGGAACTAGTGTGGTTTTCAAGCCCAGTTACCTCAGCAGATCCAGGTGTTAGGAGTCTTCACAGGATGTGTATCTTACACAGAGGTGCATCTTAGAGAAATTGTGCAGAAAATTCTGCAAGTCCAGATTGGGGGGGTAAACTTTGAATTAAACATAACTATGCCCCTCTAGGCACAGAAGTCTCAGCTATGACTTCCTGAGGCAATAATTAATATTAAATTAATGCATAATGAAAATTCATTTGTATTAATGAATAGCACATTAAGCAGGCATTAATATTACATTAATTTTAGATTTTAAAAATCAGATAACATAAAACTTAAGAACATGACCTGTCCTTTATTTCTTTACAAAGGTCTGTGCAACTTAAACAACAAAAAAAAAAAACCAAAAAAAAAAAAAAAATTGAGGAAGAGGAATTATTATGCTGCAAGGAGATCATAATTGACCATTCCAAGACAAAAGCCAAGAATCATGGGCAGACACTGAAAGAATAGTAGTGTAGTTAACGATCAAAAGATTTTTTTCTAGTAATTTTTGGTAAAATTTGTTTTCTGAAAATCATGGAAAATCAAGGTGAATTGAGGTGCCTGGTTTGGCTTAATATCCTCCAACACCACTAAGGAATTTGCTGTGTGGAAATGGGCAATAGTATGATAAAAATCTAGCCCAGTATTGTGGTAGTTTAATGGGTTAATGACAGAGCTCAGCAATCACTTTTAGAAAAAAAATTGTGGATTTATCCTCTGGAAGAATAAAATGTGGCTCAATGGAGTTCTGTGTGTTGGCTCACCAATAGCAGTGTAGTGGAGCAGAGGATCCAACTGACTGACCAATAAGGACCATGGAAAGAAGGACCAGGGAAACTATAAATGCACTCAGTACCCCCAGCAATGCTTATGAAAGAAAAACAAAAAAAAATAAAAAAGGAAAAAAAAAAGAAAAGTAAAAAGGTAGCAAAACATATCAAAACAAACAAAAGCAATTGTAAAGAACCAAATAATATATCAGTGAATTTGGTCACCTGGTGGTTCACACAACGTGCATTATGCCTCATCAAAGGCAGCAAATTCTCTCCAGCAACAAAGCGACCTTGTAGCAGACCTGTGAGTCCTGTTACCTGTAGAGCACAGCCATTATTCTGGGAGCCCAGAGGGCAAACAGTGCCCAGCCTGATGGATAACCAAGGAGAACAAAACCTGTATGAGAAGGAAGAAATTTTTTTAGCTCTGTGTGTGACTGTGTGTTGGGATCAGCCTCACTACAAAAACACATGATTGGGAAAATTGATTGAATAGTCTGGAAAAGATTCAGATAATTGCAACATGGAAAGCACAGTTTGAATGGGCTTGTTGCTAAATGGTGTTTAAATGAAGGCTTAAAAGAGGCTTGATGATGGTTTGTATATAAAACAAGTGAAAAGTGTATTTTTGAAAGAGAAGGACCCAGAAGCCTACTGCAGAAGAATATTCGATTGGTGAAAAAAGGACAATAGACAAATATGGGAAGGAGAAAGGGACACTGATGAATTTATAGTATTTAATTACTAGGAAGTATGGAAATGTTGAAAATATAGAAATGTTACCATTCTTTCACAAATACACATATTCAGAATATTACTGCAGACTTCTGAAAAGTTGATTGGAGTGTAAATAATAAATGTGTGTAATTAAGAGTGTCCAACCTGCTCTTAGCTCTGCAAAGACACACATGAGCCATTTGGTAAGGCAACACTACAATATGAATTATTCCAAGGTACTCTACTTAAGCTCTGTTTTACAGTTGCAAAATACCAAATCTATTTGAGTCAGACAAAATTTGCCCTGTATGACTTCTGTTCTGAAGTTTAGGAGATTCTTACAGAAAGGTTTTTAGTGCAGTCAACCAAAAAGAAACAAAATTGGCTTGTAAATAACCACTTTTTTTATGAACTATAGCGTGACATGACCAGGTTGTCCCCCCACCGCATGCAGCAGAAAAAAA
>VXAY01002253.1:0-45251 GCA_013399855.1 Oxyruncus cristatus
ATATATATATATATAAAATAATGTAGCCACTAGTCCATCCACTCTTTCCATCCAGTCTTTCTCTCCCACTCATCACTTATAAATATTAAAAACTGACTTGCTTTGTAAGCGCTGATTTTAGCTCGGGGGCACTATATAACTAATAAACCCAATGATTTTCTCAGCCATTCATTATGTTGGGTGCATATTTGTGGTTCCAGGCAGGTGTACCTCCCCTGGCAGTCAGAGTCTGCACAAAAGCAGCAGCACTGGCCACGTTCTCCTCGGTGGCTGGCAGCAGAGAGCTCTTCCACTCCACCACTCTGTTGCTGAAGGTGATGAAGCTGAAATGATCCTCAGGGCGGAGGTCTTGCAAAATCTTCAACAGGGCATCCCTTGTCTGTTCCAAGGAGAAAACGATCACTTTGATTATTCCTACTTCTCTGCCAGGACTGGGATTGGAACTGCAGTGTGATAAGGGGGTTCTCTACAGCCTTGTTCCAGATGTAGCTCAATGCCTTTATTAAACCCTGATGGTATTTTATAGGTTGAGACCATCAGAAATGGCCAATTCACTTACAGACACAGAAAACCCATCTATGAGGGCTGTAGGGGGCTTGTCTGCTCTCTAACAGAGCTGCCTACACAGTCATCAATAAAGGTAAAACAGAAAAATAAATTCTTTATCCTCATTGAATAAAAAAATTAGGAGCAAAATATTCTGCAAAGCTGGATATAGAAGGCACTCTCTGCCCTAACGTTTGGAACCCACGAGAGCAACTGTGTCAGACAAGTGTTGCTCCTTAATAGCTTCAATCTGTGCCCTTGTGTTTTCAGGCACTTCTGTAAGTCTGAACATTTTGCTGTGCACAAAACCAGCGTGTGCTTCAAAAGGGAAATTCCCAACCAGTTCCTTGGAAGGTTGGTGTGTGTGCCCCTGGTGCAAGCAGAGGTCGTGCTTTGAGGGAGGTTACCTGTTCGATTTTCCTGCCTGCCATGGAGCCACTTCGGTCTATAACAAAGATGACATTTTTGGGAAACACTGGCATTTCACTGGGTGCAAAGTAATGCACAAAATACCCATTGACAATCTGAAACACAGAATGTGAAATCACCCGTGAAATTACATCTGAAGAAATAAATATTGCGTCTTAAACATTCTGGCGTAGCAAGAAGAGGGGAGGAGGAGGATCATGCACAGCGTTCTGCTCTTCTCAATAAGCCCAAATCAAAGAACTTAAATTAAAGAAATTAAACTGTATTTCCTAGCTGGAAGCAAGACTGCCTGTAGGGAGCAAATTACAAGAGGGCAGCTTACATACATATGTGTACATATATATTAGACACCTCAGTGCCATGTGTATGATATATCCATATTATCATTGTATATCATCTTAGCTCTTTATCGTGCCTGTGAGCACATCCCTGCTCAGTGACTGTGGCTTCCATCTTTTAGGACATCCCTGCATCCTTCAGTACTTAAATGGCATGGAAAACACTTCCCTAGAATACGCATCGGTCCATAAATATTTGTTAAGTTCATGCTGTCTTTAGTTATGCCTCAGTTCTCACAAAAACCACAAGGAAACCAAGCATTTAGTTAGATAAATCACATTCCCCTAAACTTCACTTCACTTCCTCTAAACAAGTTGCCACAAACACACCTTTTCAGCCAAAACAATAATAAAAAAGATTGTAAAGAGACATCTATGAAGTACCAGTATAGATTTGGTATTGAAACAGAATTTGAAAGATTGTTTTTCTTGGGTGATGTGTTCTTGCAATGTGTCTGGTGTCTCTGGGAATTTACTGAGTATCCCTCAGCTCCTGCTGACCCTGGATTAATGGAAGGTGTTTTTCCTGTTATACTTTGTGTTTCAAAGCAAATGTTGCAGTTTTGATGATTGCACTTCACATTCAGACCTATCTGTGACCTGAAAGCACTTTTATTTGTATTTCTTTTTTTTTTTTTTACCTGTATATCACCTGCAGTGACTTCTCTCTTAACATCATAACGCACAACAAAATCACCGTTGAGGAGAGTTTCATCAAGTTCAGGGTTTACCTTCTGCTGATCTACAGCTGGCTTAAACAAAATATGAGCCTGCAAACCAATCAGAAGAAAAGATTTAAAGCGGTGTTACTTAGAGCTGGCAACACCTGGCAGCCGCTGCTGTACCTTGGTTTCGTTCTGCACTTTGGTGAGCGCCTCGGTTAACTCGTTTGTCATGAAGGTGCTGTCCGTCTCCAGGAAGAGAATTCCCTGGGGCTCGAAGATGTGCACGTCGATCTGGCAGCAGAGAAGGAGCCAGCATCAGCATCTCAGAGGGGACACAGCCACGCCCCAAACCTGCAGCACTGCTCCCTGCCCAGCCCTCACCAGGACAAGCTCACCTGGAAGTGCTTCACCAGCTGCTTCGGCCGCACCTTGATGAGCAGCTCGAACTTGCCCAGCTGTCGCTTCAGCAGCTCCTCGTACGTCAGCTCGAAGGTGACTTTGCTGGCGGCCGCGATGCCGACGGACACGTGGAACAGCTCCAGCTTTCTGTCCCTGATCCTGGGGGTGGAGAACAGGGATTTACCCCCTCCAGGGAAGGTTTCCTGGTGGTGGTCGGAGTTTGTGAAGTGTGCGAAATAATGGCCAAGGGGCCACATGGGGTGAATAAAAAAAAAAAGAGTAGCAGTAAATCCTGTTCATCACAGAGAAGATTTTTTACATTGCAGTCACTGTTATAGATGTCACATATATTATATTCATGTGCCATGGGTGCAAGCTGAGAAATGGAGCAGAAACCCCTACATGCCTCAGACTGGGAGCAGGCAGAGCTGCTTTGGATCAAGTTGGTCTCTAAGGTCCCTTCCAACACAAGTCATTCTATGACAGCAAGTTCCATGGAAATGCTAAACGGTGACACTTCCCACCGGAGCCCATTGCAGGACCAGATATAAATCATATTTATGTGGATATGTGTCTGTATGTGAAAATATATATATGTATATATATACACACATACACTGTCCCTCAAACCAAGAACCCAAGACTGATTTTCACATTTGCCCCTACTGGGAGGTGACTGGCTCCAGGGTTTAACCTAACCCCCGCCAAACAAGGAGCCAAGGAAGAGTGTCAGAGCAGCCTCACACAGAATGGCAACGTACTTGACGAGGCCGGCGCTCTGCCCGCGTGAGACTGCGGTGTCATATTCCTTCTGAGCAGCAGCTTTCTCCTTTATTACTCCTGGGTATACTTTACCATCGATGGACCTGTTTGGTTTCCATAAAAAATGAATTAATATCAGAAAGAACGCGCTGGGCAAAGAAACTCAACGGAAGTTTCTTTGTTGTCAGCCCCTGGGACATGAGCAGGGGGTGCTGTTTGGGTCCCACATCCCTCCCCACCCAGGAGGGATGTCAGGAGCCACCACCACAGCGCAACCCTTCTCCAGCCCCCAGAGCTGCCTCCTTCACACCACGGGTAAGGACTGGGCCTACATGGAGAAGTTGGTGATGAAGGCTGTCTTGGGTAACTCCACTTCAAAGGTGGCCTCTCGGGACTCATTGGCCCTGTTGACGATCCTGCTGGTGATGACGGTGTGAGCGAATCGCGACGTGACCTTGCAGTCCACGTGCAGGCTGTAGATTTCAATGGCAGGCTGGAAAAAAGTAAACAGGGTGAAATAGAAATACTTTGTTCTTGCTCCTAAGCAGTCCTTACCTGGGTGATGTTGTTGGGAAAGTTTGATGAAAGATTGAACTGTTAGAAAGTCTGGCTGGAACTGGGGAGAGGACTGTCCATGACCAGTCTGGCCATCTCTTTATTCACATCTCTGCAGCCACAACCACTGCCCCATGCAAAATCTGCAGCTACATCTGTGCATTGCTGTCCCACATAAGGTTCTGTCAAGCATTTTCATGTGGTCTTCTCTCCTCAGGGTACAGCAAAGCAGCTACTGCATCACCCCAATACATCACCCAAGATTAACCTCAGGAAGATCAGAAGCCTCTTTAAGCATTTGACCCATGGGAAGGGTCCTGCTTTTTGAATGACTATTTATTTACTCTTCAGCTGTTGACTTTGTTGTCTTTTTTCCAGCTCAGTACCTTATGTCCTCCACCACACTTAGCAGGTTTGACACCCCACATGGGCCTCCAACCCCTCACGGGTTGCACAAGCAGAGATGCCCTTTAATAGCAACCAGTGACCTCTTCTCAGTTATGGCACTGGCCAAAATTCAAAACTTTACCCAAGCTGAACATGGCCATTCCACACAAAGCTGTGACCACAGCTCTGGGCTTGGGGATCAGGGCAGCAGGTGCCACAGTCAGCACTGGGTGAGCAATGGATGGCTGCTCCTGTTTTCATTACATGTGGCCAGGGTGCGCCCTATCTCCTGATGCCTACTGACAATCCAGGACAATGGGATAAAACCCCAAAATATTCACTGAGAGAACAGCATCCTGATCCCAGCAGTTCAGGTACCTGCCCCTGCCCAGGCACCCAGAGATGGTACAAAACACAGTTTGCTCCTCCAGATAGTGCAAGTGACTGTCTACTCTCCTCTTTTTCCATTCCATATAAATTATTAAACACCAGTCAGAGAACTTTCTGCACTGCAACAGTCCTGATTTGGTCCTGTGTCAAGCTCCAAACTTCATCTGGTGGCCAAGGCAGAGCCACTGATCACTCAAATTTGATATCTCACATCCCTGACAAAGAGCACAATCAGACACATCTGCAAATGCCTCCCACCACGTTTGTACTGTAACAGCCCAACATTCAACCAGAAAGGTCTTAAAAGAACCCAAAGCTCTGAACACAAGTCCCAACACAGTCCACCCAAGGCTCCCCAGGTGGTGGTTACCAGAGGAGTTACCTGGCCAGCTACTGCGATACCACCGGATCAGCAAATGAGATATTGATAATAAAAATAGAGCAAATACCTTCTCAGCCTCTGCTAATACTATGAGTGAGGAAAAGACCAGCAATGCAAGCAATGTCCTCTGCTCCATTTTGGAAAAAACAGATTTTCAAATGAAATCTCTATTTATCTTAATCAGTTAATGAGTAACTTGTGCTCGGGAATATCATGTAGACTTTGAAGAAACTTAATATTTACCTGTTAAACACAGGTAAAACTTAGACTTGGTTAACGCTTATTTTTCCAACAGATCTTTGCTGTTAAATGTTATAATGTTTCATAAGACAAAGTTAAGAAATCCTTGTTTCCTTTTTAAACTTAGATCTCACCATGTCCTGTGAAATCCCACAGGCAGAAGAATCGTTCTGTGCAACAAATTGCAGGAATCTACCATATTCCACAGCAATAATTTGAAAGAGCACAGCCTTAACATTATCTCAAGCAGCACTTCAGAGATTTGGAGATTGCCAGGAGATGCAACATGAACGCCAGATTTTACAGCTGATGGCTTCTTCAACCTTTGTGCCTCCCTGCCCAACTGGCCCATGAGAGGTACAGAGCAGCACTAGTGAAACATCCCTTTTGGCTGCCTGTGACAAGATGTGATCTTTGGTAGGTGATGCCGTTCATTGCCCTAAAGTAACACAAAAGTCCTGTGGAAATACGAGCGTCTGTGTTTGCTTCATGGCTGTTTTACAGACAAAGTGTCCAGATGGGGAGCCAGCTTCTAGTGGCCTCAGATTTGTAAGGAGACACTTATGCAGGGCTTGGTAATTTATCACTCATCAAGTTCACTATAAAGAATGTGCTGAGCACACCCTGGTCTTACAAGGCTTGTGCTTTAAGTAACTCTCTTAAAAAATAAACTTTGTTTCTCCCAGGCAGGCTGTTTATACTACTGGCAAATCCTGTATTCCTTATAGCAGGACATGTAAATATATATATTTTAAGAGAGAAAAAATTAAACTGCTATACATTTGATTAACTTGTACAACTTGTGTAATGCTTTAATCCCTTAAAATACACAGGATTATACACTTAGTGGCCTAAGAGGTGCAAGAGCCAAAGCTTTAGCTTTAATTAAGTGGATCTGTCACTAGTTTTCTAATGCTCGCATGTAAAATCACATGGATTTTAAAGGGCTGCTTTCACCTCACGGTTTTAGGCTGCATGGTTGGCTCTGCCTCACTCCTGGGTGCCTAGGGCAGGCCAGCACCTGGGAATCCTGTGAAATCCCTTCCACATCCCTCTGGGGCTTGCTGAAGCAGCTGCAGCAAGATCCTCTGGCTCAACCCTGTCCCTGAGTCAAGCACCAAGCCCTGTTTCAGTACCAGCCCTGCCACAGCCATCCCTGCTGGTGTACAGTGCCACTGCTGCTGGGACACTGGCCACCAGTCCTGCAGCTCCCACTGCTTCTCACTCCGAAGAATGAACAGGCCATGAAATGACTCCAGGTCATCCTGGAGGAAGGATCTGAACTCACCATCCCAACAGGAGATACTTTTGAGTGCAAAATTACCTAAAACCTCAAACCCTGGGGCTTTGTTCAGACATATCTCTATCCATTTTCCGTGATGTCCCATGTCCATTGTCACGTTTTCCATGATGGGACTGATTAGATTTGCGAGGATGAAGAAAAAATTGACAAAAAAATTTTTCAGGCAGCTTTCTATTTGTCCCTCTCACCTACAAGTATCTCCCATCTTCTGCAGCAGCCAGTGACTTTTCCAGCACAGCAGTGAGCCTGGAGAGTGGAGAGGATTCCTGCAATCCATACAGGAGAGCACAGACCTTGCTGTCCCAAATGGGGTGTGACTTTGTCCCAGGAATATAGTTTTACCTCCAGTGTGTATTTTTTAGATGAAGTCCATCTTAAAAGACAGAAAAACTAAAGGAGATCCCCAGTCCTGAGAATTTCCTGTCACATTGGGAAGCATCACAAGTCATTGAACCTGACGACACTGTGGAAATAAAGCTGTTAGCTAAACCCCAAGTTTCTGGCAGGTGACTTATTTTGCTTCTCTGTTACATTTGTGCTGCAAGTCCACGTGACACAGAGGTTTCTGTGCTTTGCTAAATTGGCAACAACGTCCCTGAAACAGAGTCTGAAATACAGCACCTTCTTCTCCTGCCACACCCCCTGCAAATCTGCAACAGTCAGTCCCTTGTATCACACAAAAGAAAGCAACATTTTGCCCCACTTGTCCCTCTCCATTATTTTTATAACTATTGAACAACCTCCTGACAACTTCTCATCGCAGATTAATCAGGGAGAGTTTGTTAAACCCATTGCAGGGGCAGCTCCAGCGTTATCGGGGTGAGAACTGTTTGCCACCATGACTTTTTTCACGCTCTGGAAGGATCTTTCTCAGTGGAAAAGGCTGTGCCAAGGTACCTGTGAGAAGCCCAGGCTCCATGGAGAAATCCTGTCCAGTAAAGCAAGGAGGCAAGGTCTGGGTTGGAAATGATAATCTTTGAAAGTGAAGAGAATGGGGTAAGGCAATGCACCAGCAATATCCTTAAGGAAGCTTTCCCCTTAAAGCCAAAGGATTTTGCTGCTGCCTCGTGCGAGCTCTGCTCTGCAGCCTCTCTGGGAGCTGTGTGGGCACCATCGTGTTTTATCTGTCAAGTGTTTGGGGCACAAGAGGCAAACGTAATTTTTCATGGTGCACAGAGACCTTTGACATCACTTTTACCTCTTTATCACATCTAGCCTGTGTAAAATTAAATTAATTCCCTAAATAAACATGTCACCTACCTTACTGTCCCCGGATGGGCTGCGGGGAGTGAAGGCCTGTGGAAAGAGCGGCAGATGCCCACAAAGCAGAGGATGCTCTGCATTGGAGCACAAAGATCCAGCTGAGGGGAAACGCTCCAAGTTTTGGGGAAAGCAGGTCTGATGTTTAATGCAGCAAATCAAGAAGTAAACAGACTGCAAAAAACCAGCTCTCCCTCAGAGCGGGCCGGCTGCTGTACAGGGACACTCAGTGGGGCAGGACATGGCAGCTGGGTCTGTCACCACATTTCTCACTCAATCCCGTGGGACATGAGGAAAAAGCCACTGGGGAATGGGCTTAAATCCCTCCTTTGGTGCTGGTGCACTCTGAGGGCTCAGCATTTGCCCTCCCAGCAGAGCTGCATGAGGGGAAATCACGTCAGTGCTGCCCTGAGGGGTGTGAGGGGGGAGCTGTGAGGGAAGGCTGTGAGGAGGGACCCGTGAGGGGACAGCCAGGATTAATCGGAGCCTAATCTGACTTCAAAATGAGTCACCACAGTGTGCCAAGCTGTGTCCAACCACCTTTTTTTATTAAACCATTGTAGCAAACACCATCCAACACATAGAAAGAAAGCACGTAATAAAAATGTACATGGAAGTTTTACCCTTCGACTCGAGCATATCCCTTCCTTAACGACTTACAGTGGAAAATAGCTGCTTGAATCTACAGTGACTCTAGTGTGAGGGACAGAGGTTCGGGAAAATGTTACAACAATCATCTGGGTGAGACACATCCAGGTCTGCTGTCAGCCAAAGACGCTCTTGGCCAGCTCATCCTTCGGCTTCTCAAAGACCGTTTCAGCCCCTGTCCGAGCCCGGCTGAACACGGAAGGTGCTGCAGAGCCTGCTTGTTCTTGGAAAAGAAAACCAGGAGAGACGATCAGTGAGGTAGCACCCAAATTTGATGAGTAAAACTAGTGCTGCTGGAATACATTTAGACACATCTGATAAATACTTTATCTGGCCATCAATTTCCCAAATCTTAAAGCACAGTGTTCCCACCCCGAGCACAGGGCAGCTGACAGCACCTGTAGGTCACTACTACTGAGTGGCCCCAAATCCTTGTAGGTGCTTTAGATATTTGGAAACTACTCAGGTCCAGGCTATTATGTTGAAAAGGGGTTAAAATTCATCATTTTTCCCTATACTAGTGGTAGAAAAGCAACAGAGCACCAAGGGTGTTCATTGCAAGCAGCCACTCTCTTCTATCTCCCCATCAAATTCATCAACTGAGAGGCCAGAAATCCCCTAACCCATGGATCAAGCCTCTGACCCTCAACTTCGGTAGTTATTGACATTGTTGATAGTCTCAGGGCCTGGTTTGGCTCTCCCTCCCACTTCATCCAGAAAAGGAGACCAGCAGCATCAAGCAGAGCCCAGCTGGCTCCTCTGGGTGCAATGTAGCTGATGGACCCAAATCCCTGCCCAGACAGGCCAGGTGATGAACACACTGCAGGCTGCTGTGCCAGTGGTGACCCTTTCACTTGTCTTTATCTTACTTTGCCTAATCATTTCCATCCCGGAGACTTACCACACTGCCTCATCACTTGGTAGGTTTTGGATTTAATTTCCTGGTTTTTGGCAAGGTTTCCTCTGGCTCCTTTGAGGTCTTCTTCCTTCACTGGAGGACGCTTCTTTTTCACAGGGGCTGGCTAAGAAACAAACATGTTGCCCAGACATCAGTATTTTGGGTTTGAAGCACAGGGAACAAAGCTGTCTCAACCCAAAGGCACAGAGATGCCTCAACCCAAGCAACACACAGAGATGCTAACACCAATTTCAATTCTGAGCCTACAAACTCAGCTAGTCCAGACCTTTGCATAACCAAAATTTCACTGCTCTTCCCAAAATCTGCTCCCCTTTTGCTGTTCTGAAACTGTCTTCTGATTGCACAGCCTTTGAGAGAACAGTGGATTGTTTAATTTAAAAAAAAAAAAATTCTTGTATTTTTTCTGTGCAGACCTGCTTGATCATTCTTCAAGTACTGATTTAGTAATCCAAGAATCTGTCCAATATTTGGGAAGGAAAAAACACTTCATTACTAAACTGGGCTTGTGCCTCAGTCTAGTCACTACTTCGGAAAACTGGTCAGAGAGATTATGAAGCCAGACTTGATTTAGTTGGAATAAACACTTGACCCATCATAGTTATCATCTTAAATTTAGGGAACAAAAGTATCTGAGCACTCAACAGGGCTGTCTACAAGCATGTACTGAACACACACGAAACACTGGGCTCAGAACCCAAAGAAGGAGAAGGAAATCTAATACAGAAACAGATGCATCATCAGGTGGTGCACTGCAACGGCCAAGTACTAATCTGCTTACAGTTTATCCTGCTAGAAGAAAATCAGGATAACACTGCTTCATATCGGCCTATCCCTACCTTTAAATTAGCACTCCACAGTCAGACACAACTTCACTCAGCAGCAGCCAGCACCACCAGCATTCCCCCTTCGGGTTACTATTTCGTGGACAGATTTCCAAGGTCCCACCCAGCAGCCCTTGTGGCAGGACGCAGGGACACAGGGATATGATTAAAAAGAACAGAAGACCCACACACTCCAACTGGAACAGGTCTGCACACTGAACCGTCAACAAAAACTTCTCTGACCATCACTACATACATAGGGCTTCTGAGATTTGGGTTCTGGCAGTGCTGCAGCCCACTCAGGCATTTCCGGGCACTGTCTGTGAGGCTAAAAATGGTTGTGGAGCGAAACAAATCCCTCAAGGCCTACAAATGGCTGGAGCAGTGAGTACCAGAGCCAGTGCATGCCTGCCTGGATCTTGGTCGGGTGCGCTGACTCCGCTGGGGCCTTCGGCATGTTTTCTGCTGGCTGTAAATTCCCAGGAGCGCTCAGAATAGCTCGCTGTCAATCCCACTTGCATGTGTGGTGGGAAACAAAACATGCACGGGATCTCTGGGGAAAACACTCCACCAGTAGCCAAGGTAAGTGAGGGGAAAGGGTGGTAGCAAACCCTCCAAAATCCACAACAGCTGATGGTCAGTTGGCAGGGTAACCAAACATCCCCACAGCCAGGGTTTCACTTGTCTCTCCAGAATGACAACCGGCACGTGATGGGAACAGCCCCTCACACCCATGGCACGGTCCACAGGCAACCAAAGCCCCTTGTTGCGTTAACAAAAACGGGAAACGTGCAAAGACCCTTCACCTATTACCAGCAAGAGACAGTAACTGCGAGGCTTCTTCCCACTGGGACAGGGAATTCTTAGGGACAATGCGGAAAGGCAGCACTTGAGATGCACCAAGACACAGCCAGGCCGAGCAGAGCTGCTGAATTTCACCCAGTTATTTTAAGATAAACCCTCCCATGCTCTGATCATAGGATTTTCCAGCAGGACAGTTGCTGTGGGTTAGTTGGCCCCCAGCTGAAGAGCAAAGCTGCTGCACAGAGGTTACAGTGAGCCCTGGCCAGCAGCTGCCAGGGTCACAGCCCCTCCACTGCTAATTGCTCCCAGAATTTGTGAGCAGGCTTTGCCAGGAGCCATTCCCAGCTGGCACAGGAGTGCAGCCTGTGCTTTGTCTCCTCCTGTCACAAGTCAAAAAGTGCTGGTTTACAAGACACATGACTGGTTTTTAAGTCCCTTTTTCTTTGGAATAAAGAAAATCAGTCGAACTAAGTCACTCTGTGGCTGAAGAACTGCGCCCTCCTACTCTCCCACCCATCCCATAAAACTCATGCTGGGGAGAGCTCTGCCAGGCACACGCAGCTTGTGTTGCAAATGTAACATTTATGTGAAAACCTCAACATTTCTGTACTAATTTTGAGAGCACTTTGAAAACCTGATTATTGGGGAATGCAGTGAAGACAAACCATTAGTTACAAAATGAACACAAAATTGTGTAATATAAAATTTTAGTCTTGAATACTGTATCCTAACAGTAATAATTTTCAGTCACACATTCTTTTCCTGCATGTTAATACATTAAGCTTTACACACTTCAGCATCGCCACCTCCTTTCAAAATTACTGCCAGAATTTCAAATCATTGTCTGAGAAAGTGCATTGGAAAGGCAGTTTCCCCCCTTCTGTGAAACATCCCAACCAGAACAGGGGAAATGTTTTTTCCCTTCCTACAGAGATAAAAATATTTAAGGTAAACCATAACATTTTAAAACTAAATCAATTAACCACATAGAGGGCAGCTGCTTTCCCTCTTCATCAAATAATCCCTCCTAACACTGTACTTGTTTAAACTGCTTCAGTGTAATCACACAGGTCACAGAAAAGCCAAACTCGCTGGTTAACAAGAGGAACTCCCTAACAAGTTCTTCCAAGCAAAGCATCCAAACCAGTAGCACATTTGCCAGGCCCCCTGCTCCGAGGGCAGCCAGTGGCACAGCTCTCCCCGTACCTGTGACATAACTGCGGTGCTCCCTCAGCCCAAATCCCTCCGAGGTGCTTTCCCGGCTTTGCTTAAATCCAGCCCGTGAGCTCTGCGAGCGCCTGTTGTTTTCCTGGACTTATATAGAGCATCCAACGTGAAGTCATGAGCTGGGTCATCTTCCCAAAGCGGAGCCTGGGATGATTCAGGTTGAGGGAGGCTGTTGTTGTTGCTGGAAGGTTTATTCCGGGCGATGACTCGGGCGTGCAGCACTCCGGGAGCCGGGCTGACGGGAGCAGACAGCTGAGGCAGTGGGGAAGCCCAGTCCGATACAGGAGCGGCTTCCCTGGGACCCCGCAGGGGCTCTATTTATAACTTTAAAAGGCAAAACTTCATTACAGACACAAAACTGACTCCGAATCTTCTTGGGGGAGGGAGGAGAAGATAAAAACAGAGAGTATTTCTTTCCCAGCGTAACAAAATAAGCATTCTCTAAAGATTATATAAACCTAATGTCCAAAGCATAACATTGTGCCCTGGATTGCTTGTGCACAGGATCTTTAGCAGATCTTTTAGAGTATTTTGTGTGTTTTGTAGAGTTTATAAACTGTTTTTTTTATAAACTGGTTTTATTAACTAGCTTTAACTGGTTTTACCCTTACAGTTCTATCACTCATCTTACACCACTGAGGGTATAATCACTTTCTACTTCCAGCACTGTTAGTAAGTGTAACCATTTCTCTCATCATCTGTACAGGAACAGCTTGCTCAGACATAGGTAAACTGGTGTTCCCCACTGCACATGCTGACAGGAGTAAAACCCTTCCCAGAACTTTTAACATTTTTCTCAAACAATTTCTGAATTAAATTAAACATCTCTAAGCATGATTTCTATTTTTCATTAGCAGGAGAGGATTGGGTGGGGAATTCCTTTTTTTTGCTTCTCATCATGCAAAAAAAAAAAAAATCAGCTTTTATGCCTTTATGACTGCACTCAACACAAAGAACCAGGACTTCAGCCAGGTGGGTTAATGTGAAAAGGCAGCCATGGCAGAGCTCCAAACATCTTCTCCTAGAGAGATTGCTGATCGATTGTTGCAGTGGTAGGAACCTGCCCTGGCCTTCCTTTGAGCTCTGCCCATGTTTTGTTTAGGCTACAGAAAAAAAGAACGGGAGGTCAAATTAAATGGGTATTTTCCATTACGAAAACATGACATCAAACACAGCTCTAGTGCTGTCTGATTGGGACTGTGGGATTTGTTGGCTGTGAATTAACCCTCCCCTGGCCTCTGGGTGCCCATTCTGCCTTTCAGCTGAACTCCTCCTAAGCCTGAGAGGTTTTCCTTTATTGGGGGAATTATTTGTGGGTGAAGAAGCAGTTTGGTTGTTACATCCTCAGCCATTCCTTACACTGAATTTCTATTTTTGACCCCAGCTTAGTAAACCAGAGGAAGCATTTCTGCAGAACAGCAGTGCCTTTAGTAGGCCAAGAAAGCAGAAATAAAACACTGACTTTAGAAAAAACAGATTTTTTTTCTATTGTACAAAGCAACGCTTCTCCTTCTCTGCTGTTTCTCCACAGTCCCACAAGCATCACTATTCTGATGCTATCTATTATGACAGGAAAATAACATTCTGCACGTTTAAAGCAAATATTTAGAATTCAAGACACTGAACTATCTTTCCCTTCAGCTTTCAAAATTGCTTCAGTTAATTGGTACTACATATTCCTCACTCGAAGGCAACAGAGTTGTGCTTTTCATGGCAATTGAATCCATGCAAACAAAATCATCATACAAACAAAATTAAATCACTTCAACCTTGCCTGCCATTTAGGGTAGGAGGTGAGCAGTTTACACAGGTAGGGGGCATATCCTGAAGTTTCTAGGACATCCCCAAGGCCTGGATAGTTCTGTTCTCTTTGATTAACACTCAACAACGGCCACAACCATTTCCTTGCACAGATCACGGGCTATTTTTTTTCCTTGCAAAAAACCCAACCTCAATCTGCAGTTACTCACATTTCAGAGTAGAAATACTGTTCCCATGGTTGAGGTCCTCAGATCTGTCAAATGGGACATGGACGACAGTGATACAAGAGAGGCTCATTTATTCAGTAGTGGCTATTGAAAAGAAAAGTTGATCTTTAACGTTCCACTGCAACAGGAAGTGTGGAAAACTCCTTTGCTGAGAAATGGCTGCAGATAAATATGGCCACGACCATATGGAATTTGGTGAATATACACAGGTGCCACTGTGGTCTCCACATCTCACAGATTTCTCCTCCAGGGAAGTGCTAACACCCCCCAGGGGCTGACAGCCTTGGCAGAGTGAAGATTATACTCTGAATTCCCTATAAGGACAAACTGAATATGGGGTTGCTTGGAAAGTAATGAAAGTAATGGGCAAACGTTATCCAGGAATTACACAGAGACAGGATTAGATTGATATTGTGCAGCTCCAGCCCTGAAAAAACCTTCCTCAGGGAACAGATCCGAGAGGAGCCTGCAAGGATTCTAAACAAAAATTTGCAACTTAATAGTGGTTCTTCCAGCTCAAATGGGACTTGCCATTAAGGTAAATGGATATACTGAAATTAAAATAAACGTAGAAGTGCACAAAATTAGACCTGAATTTAAACTCGAGTAGCAAAACCTGCTTCCTGCAGGAGCACACTATAAACACTGAAGCACAGGGACTGTGAAACAGAGCAAGTATAAAACAAGTGTACAAATCTGTAATAAGTCAAACTTTATTGTAAACCGTTATACAATGTAATTACATCAGATACCCTTAAAAGTTTAAGGTAACACCACTGATTAAACAATATGGTCCAAAGAGAGGGCAGCAGAATACAGCTGTTGGTTTTGCTCACACTGGCTATACTCTGAATTTACCTACAAACAAACCCCACATTCAGTTTGAGACAGATACCCACGCAAGACAAAAACACCTACAAAAGAGTCCCTTTTTTAAAGATACTGCAGTTTTACTTTGTAAAACCATAGTAGTCATTTTCAGTAATTGAACTGGAAACTTCCCCTAAAAAAAGTTTGCACGCCTATGCTGTAGATGTAACTCTGACTTGATGTGGCTGAATTCATTCGCTTTCACTACTGGTTTCTCCTGTAAAAAGCACAGCAAAGTTGCAAACACGGGTTAGTCAAGCACAGTGGCAGAGATTCCTTGTGATGCTCAGCTCTGAGCAGAGCGGGAGAGCCCAGGCCTCCCTCCCCAGGCACAGCAGGAATCGGAGCAGACGCCTGCCGGAGGGGATCACTTTGCATTGCTCTAATTTGCAACTCAGTTTCTGAGTTTTCCCTGAAGAAAAGCTATAGTACATTTTAGTTAGCAACATTAACAGACAGCATTCACCTACTCAAAGTAAGACAAGGGGACCTGAACGTATTAAAGCCAGAACTTTAAAACCACGTATCAGACAACACCAGCGTTTTAAGTTTATGCAGATGTCACAGGTCGGATACTAGAAACAGTTAACATATTTAGGTTGACCATTTGTAAATTGTAATTTATGGATTCCATCTCCATTGATACCTCTGTGTCTCTTCTCTCAGTTATAATCCCTTCCTCTTACTTTGGCATAGACTACATAGCTTATTTTCACTAAACAGAATCACGTTGCCTAAGCACAGCCTGAATTAAACCTTTGCTATGAGTTGTCCTGAAGTACATTTACAAGCAGAAACCTGAGTGCCAATTTTAGGATAATGCAAATGTTGAGATGTTCCAATATCATTACTGGATCAACTCTTTACAAAAAGTTTATTTCAGACTGTCCTGCCAGTCCGCTTCAACGAGCAGTAAGACACAGTGAAGCACTAGGCACATATTCCCTTCTCACACTTGCAAGCCCGTCAGACAAGAGCACCTGTCCTACTTGTACCTACGGCAAGGATTCCAATATTTACCTTACAGAGAGGAAAACCGGCCATTTTACATTTTCCATCTCTTTCCCATGATAGCAAAGAATGAACAGGGAAAGACCTCAGATGTTGTTATTTAGCTAAAGTTGTGAATAAAATTGTTGTCTTAGTAGAACGAGTCAGAGTTGGTTTTTCCCCTTTGAAGGTTGCTCCTCCTGTTACTAATGTGGTGTTTAAAATATATGTGTCTTTGGCTCGTAGTGCCTTACTATATCATCTTGCTAGGTATACCAAAATCTCACATCAAGTGACATTTAAGCACTTAAGACACGAAAAATCAGGCATTCAGAACCTTTGCTACAACCATCTTAAGAAACTGCTCCATTGCGCTTTCCACTGGTTTGTACTTGGTCAGTAAGTTTGAGGTCTGCTCAAAACAAATATTTTCACATGATTAAGGCCATAATCTTACACTGACAATTCACAGACTAAACATGGAGACTAGAACCATTTTGATAACCGAAGTAACTGGAGGGAAAAGGAAGATAAAATAGACAAAATGCAAGCTCGGACAGTTCAACCCGTGTGCGCTGCTCAGGTATCTCAGCGGGCGAGGACAGCGAGGGCTGTGCAGTGGGACACAGCACACGTTCAACTGCTTTATTTCACTATCTGGAACAGAACAAATCCTATGCTAAAAGAAATAAATGCTGACGTTTGCGACAAGAGCCATTCCCAGCTCTTAAACCCTTTGGAAAAGCGAGCTGTGTAAGACTATTCTGTTGCTGAAAACAAATTCCTGGAAGTGCTGTGCTTCTGGAAACCCACGCCCACCCAGTGGTAAATCGTCAAGAGAGATGCAAGTCACACAATCAATAAAAAAATCCCAAAAAACCTAAAACAGAGGCAACACTGATTAGGACATTTCCCTATCCCTACCTCCCACCCCCCACGTCAAAAAGAACTTAGTTAAGCTCCCAATGTCATTAGTTTGTAGATTTAGTCTAAAAGAAACACTAGTGCTGTAACTTATTGCAGTTCTGACATTTCAGTGCACAGTAATGAAGGTCAGTGGCTCAACTAAAAGCTCAGGTTTGGTAAAACACCCCTTGGAGCCGGCTGGACACGCTGAGGTCTGAGAGCATCGTGTTCACCCCAGCAGCCACGCAGGGACAAGGAATGCTGGAGTAGTGACAGTAAGCACGGGAGCGCACAGCTCAGTATTTACTAAGGTCCATTTAAGTGGTTTGGATAATAAATCACATTGAGACCTAGTAAATCTATAAAAAAAGGTAAAAAATCTTAAAAAGTTCTGAGCAGTTTTCCAACGAAACTGTTTGGTTTAAGGCTTGGGACTTTCCCGGTGTCCAGATCCTACAACAGATTTGCACTTAAGGTCTGTTGTCACTTCTTTGACACATCGCCTTGTCCTGCACAAGGTTTAGCTAAGCAAGGAAAGCTGTCAGAAACAATCATCGAGGGAATATGCAAAGCAAAAGGATGTCACTGAAAACATGTCTGCTAGGCTTCGGATGAGCATGTGTTGTCAATTATTAGAAGAGACACACTGAAAATCAAAGAAATTCTGTGTAGTAACAACTGCACTGTACCCCTTGGGTGGTTTGGTTTTTTAATTGCTAAAGGATAGTGCGACTTTATGGAAACGAAACAGGAGGAAGTTTTTTGTTGTTGCTGTTAAGCACATTAAATAGAACACTGTTTTTCCAACCAAAACCAAGGGACAGAATTATTTTTTGCAATATTGTAGCACAACTGCTTCAGTCAGATCACGGTCCTGTACCGCAGGCCCTACGAAAGGAAAAGCATCAGAAGCGTTCCATCTCTTTTGGGTCATTTGAGAGGTATGCACAAGAGACTTGCAGGAACAGAAATAATGAGTCACCCACAGATACTCATTTCACAAATAACCATCACAACGGATTTTTCTCATACACTAAAGTGCACGTTTGTCAAATATGCAAACACCATCTCCTATTAAAAAAGGTATTTTCGAATTACGTGGTTGAAAGCACACAAAGGACTGCATTTTTAGTGATATTTGGTGACTCCAGCAGTGACAGAGAGCTCTTCCCTTTGTAATCCCTTTGTCTTAAACCAGGACATAAGGACAAATAAGATTTTCACTACAAATATTTTGACCTGTTCTGCACAAAAAAAGGGAACTGCACCCTTTTCTCTGACAAAGAGAATCTTTAAATACACCTGTATGAAAATATAACTTAAATATAAAATAGTCAAATAGATTTGAGGAGACTTGGAAAAAAATCTTTGTTCCACCTATTAGTTCCATAGGTACCCGGCAGCAAGTAAACATTTGTACTTAAAAAAATAATGTTAAGTTACAGCTTGTAACCATAAACTATTCTGCTCTAGGAATTATGCTGCAAAAGCCAGTTTTAGTAATAAAACACACTCCTTTAACTTAGTCAACTCTGATGCCTTTTTGAGAACTTCTCACACTGTCTCATCAGTAACCACAAGTGAAAGATTCTGATCTGTTCCCTCTGATCTTCTCTGACACAAAACTCCTTAGCGACTCATCCTTAACACCTCTGCAGTTTTTCACACATGATGAGAAGACATTCTTGCATAATTGGTCAGTGTGTCCGTAGTGCAACTGAGCTGGAAGTCTTCCAACTGCTCGCCTTCTGTTGGGAGACCTTGCTTTTTGAGTCACTTTGTAGGCAAAGGGAGATGCAATTGCAACATTAAACCCCACTGACAGAAGATTTTTCGCCACGAAACCTGCAAACACACAGGCCAGGGGCTGTGTCATACGGGCAGACCAAAACGGTGCTTCTTCTTCTTAACGGGCTTCAAGTTGGTCAGTCTGCGCAGATCCTCCTCGGCGTCCGACTCCTCCATCTCATCATCTGCTGAAATCAGGATCTAAAAACAAATGGCACGTGGATCAGTCACTCTATCTTCTTTTTACTTTTTTTTTTTTTTTCTTAATGCTTGCAAAGCACCTTGTTACTGGATGAGGGAAGAGCTGACAGACCACAGTTAGGATTTACTGCCCGCACTGGCAAAAACCATCACACGTGCTATCTGGGAGCTCCATAAATTTCAAAGAGGGATGCATGCATATTAATCTCACCACATCCACTGAGACTAAACCCAAAGAAGTGATTCCTGCACCTCCAGAACAGCAGGGGCAGCTTGAGAGAGAATATTCAAGCTCTCTCTCCAAACTGGTACCAGGGAGTCATTTTATTAAGGGAAAGCCCATATAAATAGCACTGTTTATCACACAGAAAAGTTAAAACAACTTACCCTCAAAGAAATGACCCATCCCTTCAGCTGAACTAAACTGCTCACTTAGTATAATTTAGAATAAAATTATGCTAAGGCAAGTATGTAAATAGTTCTCCAAAATCAGGTCAGTTGCCTCCACCAGCTCCCTCTCACTTTAAGCTATTAACCTCTCTTTGAATTAGAATTGTCTGTTTGTTTTGTATCCCCTGTGGGGGTTTTTTTAGAAGTATCTGCAACACAGCTCACCTGGGATATTTACATATGTTATTGTGTCTTCCTGCCCATCTGGAAGGAAATTAACTGCCAGAGTGGTGCAACAGACATTTTCCTTAACTGGTTCTCCATAGCAAATGCTGGGAATTACTGCTAGGGGTACATGCACAGAAAATCAAATCTCAGTTGACAGTGTTCCAATGAAATCAATGGCAGGAAGGGTGAACTGGATTGATATTGCATTAATTGCAATAGTTAACTCTACATACTTCTGACTCTGACTCTTCGTGTGACGCTGCTCTCCTGTATCGGACTTTACTTCCATTTCTTGAATCTTGTCCTGCTTCCTTTTCTTCAAGTTTAGCTTTTGTCTTTCCTTTCTTCATAAGAAAATTATCTACTACCCAAAACATCAATGCCTGTTAAAGAGAAGGGGAAAGTGACAATTCAGCTTTCTTCAGAGTAGAGTAAGTTCATTTGGTCAATGTTTAGAACTGACAATAATTCTGAATTGGCCAAACCATCTTGTGTAGGCACAGTGTCACATGGCTTTTTACACAGCACAGGAATGCCCTAAAACCCAGCTACTTGATTCCTTTGTGGAAGAGAAGAAAATCAGAAAAGTAGTGACTATTCACCATGATTATATATTAACTCTTCATGCAGCAAAGCTTTACCAGCAGTTATGAAGTGCAAGGACACCCACTATCCCTGGCTCTAATCCCTAAATCCCAGATTCCTGAAAGAGTATACTTTGGGAAGGATGACTGCATCCTTGCCCTTTTCCTCTGCTCCACCATAGGCCAGCCTGTGGTCAGACACAGGATACTTCACATTACATCTGTCCTTAGACCAACTGCTTCCTGAAGCAAATTTCACCGTAATTTTATAATCTCTGTGTCAGTATTTCAGTTTTACATCCAACCCACTGAAGTCATCAGGCCACAGAGGTCTATGAGGCATTTCTGCCCCTCCCCTGAGCCTGCTCCCTTAGATCCATGCGGATTTCAGCTTTGTAAAATCTACATATCCAGACATTTTATCCATTCCTTAACATCCCTTCTCTTAAGCACCAAGATAACACCATGTTTTAAGGACTAATGTTAATTAATGAAGACGTGGCAGAAAGACACCCAAGTAAACATTTCAGAGAAGTGTTCGAGTTTCACTAACATTAACAAAGAAGGGAACTATCAGCATGACGATGGCCAGCTCCAGCTGGGGGTTCTCTATGGGATTCAATAAAGCCACCTGTGAAAAGAAGAGCATAAATTCAGATCAGGGCAGCGTGTGCACAAACTGGGTTAGGCAGCGCAATGTTCATGTGCCAGCTAACGCGACAGAAATAACGCAGATGAACCAAAAAAGGACAGCTTTGAGAAAAGCAAAGTACTTAGGACAGCTTATAAATCACCACAGATAAGTAAGTGGGGCTGACAAGAAACTTATCTCTGTCATTTTTGCTTACAGAAATTTGAGGAGCTGTGTGAGAATCATCTTGAACATTTTAGAGCTGTGTGCTCCCAAGGAACATGTCTTAGGTTCCATCTTTGGGAAATTTAAACAGAGCGGAGTTTTACAAAATGCACAGTAAGAAGACAGTTCCCAAAGTAGTCCAGAGCATATAACAGGGCTAAACTGGTTTTAATGGACTGTAACAACATCACTTTGAATATTCAGTTGCAGAGTCTATCAAAATAAATATTTATCCAGGCATCAGCAACGGTTTTACAATCTACTGAAAATTTCTAAAGGCTAGAGGTAAATCTATTAACAAGGTCAGGCAAAGAAAATTCTTTAAAATACTGCAAGAAAATACAATAGCTTTAAGTAAGAGTTAAAGAATTAAGAAAAGAGAGCACTTTAGACAAAGAGATAGAATAAAATTTTAGATATCAGAGTATATAAAAAAACCCTTCAAAATGTGATAGGATGTTCCTGGCAATGGATACCAGGAAGCCTCATTAGCAGTATCCCAATTAAACTAAAAGAACATACCACTGCCACAGATTTAATCAGCAATGACTGTAGACAGCTACGACGCCTGAGCCAAACCCATAAACACTACTGGAAGTCTTTACAGCTTCCACCTGAAATTCACTTGTCTGTAAAATGCTGTAAAAGCACAAACCTCTTTCCACTGAGGTATAAGCAGCACTATGATGATGATGGTTTTCTCAAATGTCATAATCATTATGTACAGAGCACACTGGCCCACCCAAGCACTGCACTGCAGGGGGTCACCTGCAAGGAAGAAGGAAGGTTCAATACATGCATAGATTTGATTTCACTTCACAGTAAACATCTCAAAAAAGCAGTATTAGAGGCAGCAGGGCAGCTAAACCCTCTTAAAGTGTCTTTTCCCAATTCCCTCAGTGCTGCTCCTTCCCCTCCCTCAGCGTCACCCCAACTTTCAAAAAGCATCAGTTAGAAACTGAGTCTCACAGGACTTGATCCAATTCAGCAGCACCTGTAATATGAGCACTGTTTCATATAATCTGATGAAAACAAGACAGATGAAGTTGCATTACATTTGTTTCTCAGCCCACTGTTAATTTTGACCCTCTATCATGAAGCATTAAATGTCTTGAAAGAGAAAACTTAAGGGAAACACAGCTGGGGGAAAACACACTTCCCTTCAGCATTAGTAGAATTATGATTTTGCCACTCTCCCTGGGCTACCTTAAACATATTTTTCCTCTCTACAAAGTTAGTGACCATAAGTAACTGATCACCATTGAAGCAACATGCGCAAGAGCTCCCATGAAAAAACTGAACCCAAAAATTAAGATCACATTTTAATTTCAATGTGGAAGGGTTCGAAATTCTGCTGCACGCCACCGTGGAAGAGTGAGAACCCAAGTGCATGAAGTTATCTGCCAGGACAGAATGAAAACCACAAATATTTGACCAGGAAAACTTATGCAGATTCTTAGACTCTATGAAAGAAAGCAGGAAAAAAAAAAAGAAAAAAAAAAAAGAAAAAAGAGGACTGTTAGGCCTAACAAGCTTTGCAGGTGAGTTCCAAGCAGCACTTCACTGGAAAACAAAAGGAAGGTCTGGAGGGGTATGACAGCACTTTAGTCTTCGCTGTAGACTCTGAAACATCTTTTAAGACAGCTCAGAACTTTTAGCCTGGGGATGAATAATGGGCAATGGAAAATCAGATGCCTTTATGTGTTTGTAATGCACCATGGACAGTTGCTACTTCCTTTTCTGGAACATTTCTGAAAGGCTGCCGGGATTAATAGTTGGTAATAGGCTGAGACTGTTTGCAGCTTAAATGCCACACGGAGAAACTGGTAAATCAGACTGAAGTCCAAAACAAAGCAAACTTCCTAACCATGTTTTACAGTGGGAGCTAATGATCAACACTCAGCAGGCCAAGAGGGAAACAATTAAAATGCTCAAGTTTTACAACTATATACTGCAGTTTATGACAGTCTCTCAAAAGTATCCTTGCAGAAAAGATGGAAGGTATAGACTGGATGAGTGGAGATACAATCTGATAAAAAGGAATAAAGCTTTCACAATGAGAGTGGTTACACACCGGGGTAGATTGTTCAAAGGGGTTCTTAAATCTCAAACCACAGATAAATTAACACCTGGACTGGACCATGCCCTGAACAACACACTTCAGCTTTGAAGTTAACCCTGCTTTGAGCAAGAGGTTGGATCATAGGACCTCTGGAGATCCCTTCCAACCAAATTTTTTCTATGATTTTATAAGCCATGCAATTCAAGTTAGTAAGATCACCACATCCAGAAAGTGCTCCCCAAAATATTTAGGATATTTGTACATTTAGAGGTTCAGTATACAAACTCAAATTAGAACTTTAATGTTAATGTTGAAGTCAGAGCTCTAATTCCACTTCTAAAGTCTCTCCAAGTTTCTCTTGAACTCTGATTTTATACCTGTCATGTACAAGTTGCATTTATAGAATAATCCAGCAAATCAGGGGAAATCTTGTTACTGCAAGAAAAGCAAATGAAGAATGAAACTGAAACATTTTGAATCCTCTGCAGTGACAACTGTAGGAAAATGCTGGGCAATGCAAAAGTAGTCTATACCACTGTCTGCTACTGCCATCAGCTGCTTTGCAGAAGCCCATTTTCAGGCAGATCTTGAACAAAACACCTGTTATTCCTGAAAAATTCTCTCAAGAAAACTCCAACTCACAGGACAACTCCAAAACAAATTTTCAATAGTTTTAAAGTCAGTGCTCTCTACCCCAGATGGCTGCAAGCAACTTGCTCTGCGAGTGGTAAACCAAGAGCTGGAGGGAAAAGACGCATCAGAAACAGTTTCTCAGCTTTGCCATGTGAGAAGCAAAGACAAGCAAAGAGACCACAGCACGACTCAGTTGCCAGCAGAGTTTACAGTCACCAAGAGGGGATTTATTACCTGTTTGCTACTCACACAGCTACAGCAGCCCAAGACAAGAAGGGAAGGAGAACACAGGGAACACTCTTTTCAGTACAGCTCATGACTGCTTTTCTCCTCTTTACATACTGATATACATTAACTGATTCTGCACCTCTATTAAAATCCAACTGCTGATGTAATAAATCCGAAAATACAAAACTGGAAATACGAAGACAAATCTAATAAAATTTAAAATTCTGACATTAGAAAAGCCCCCAAGGGAGCATCATGCTACTTTGTTCATAAATCAGCATGTGGTGCTGTTTTGCTGTACAAACAGCAACCATTTATAAATGCTGATATTTTGGTATCCATTCCTTCCTTGAGGCATTTATGCTTAAAAACTATCCTCCATATAAAGAAGAGGCTTTTAAAACCAGCAGGACACTGCTATTTTTGTGACAGCTTCAAGTAATGAATCACCAGGGATCAAGTAATAGAGCTAAGAAGGGAAATGAGCTCACAGTGAGAACTAACTTGAGACAAATGATTATTTAGGCTCTAGAAACACAAACAACATCACTCAATCACAAGAAGAGACTTGTCTGGGGACAGGGGGAAGGCTCTTGTTTGTTTTCCCACTCTTACAAACAAACTGAAATCACAGCGGTCTCCAAGCTGAGAACTTGGCTTTACTACTGCAAACAAAATGCCCTGAGATTTGACACCTTTCAGTGAGCAGATCCCTGGCCACCCATGAGGTGGAGAACAGAGAGAAGCCTGGAGAAGAGAAGGCTCTGGGGTGACCTTATTGTGGCCTTCCAGCACCTGAAGGGGCTCCAACAGAACTGGAGAGGGACAGCGAGTGACAGGACAAGGGTGAACGACTTCACCCTGACAGAGGGCAGGGTTGATCTTTCTAAGACAGAAGGTGCAAGCTGAGATACAGAACTTAAAAGAACCTTCATTACAAGTAAAATATTTAAATGATTGAGAAACGACCTTAAGAGGAGTTGACCACTGGCTGAAATACTCAGAGATTCTATCCTGGAAATCGTTTCAGCCCAGGAACAGGGAGCACTTACCATATTCCCCGAAGCGAAGGGAATCCCACTGCTGCCACTCCACAAGGCTGCTGACGGCTCGGATCCCGATGTAGATCAGCAGCATCCCTAAGGTGGCATCGAGCAAGAAGTTGATAAGGTACCTGAGAGGAAAAATGTAAAAGAAAACAAGGAGCAAAGCATTTTCTACAGGTTCAGGGTATTTTAACACCACGATCAATAAATAAAGGATCTGTTGTATATATATTGAGAAGGCAGAGTATGGAGAACAGTCATCTCCCCACTTCTGTAATTACACAGACTAAAATTTAAGTAGTTATAGAAGTCTCAGTAGTTTGTTTCTGTCCTTAAATTCCAACCTCTATTTTCATGAACTCTGCTGTGTGCATGTGCATACTCTACAGAAACTCCAATATTAAATTATTCCTTTAAATTAAAAGCAGATTTCCTTTTGACCATTAAATTTCATTTTGCATGGAAACTGCACTCGACTAAAACCAAAGGAATAAGACCAAAGTTATCTTAGAAACATCTCAATGAATTTGAAGGTAAAAAATCTAACCCAAAAGTTTCATGCCAAGGGGGAAAGACAACACAACTAGAGCTTTTCTTGCTCAAGGGAGCCTGTTCCCTGCCCCAACAAGGAGCAATGAGCAGTGAATACCATACTCAGAGAGTACAGTCACTACTGAGGCCAAATTTCAACTTATTTTGTGTTAGGAACTGATTCACTTTCCTGCACTTCAGTTCTTATCCAATGAACGTTTAAGTATCAGGAACAAGCCTTCCCAGGAAAAAATCCATAACCAAACCAGCCCTCAAGAGACCCACAACTGCTGCAATACCAATTTTATTGTTTCAAGAGCAGCTTCTGGGATCTTACCTATGCTTCAAAAACCAGAGATTTCAAATTAATTCTTAGGGTCATTCAAAGATGCAGCTGAAATTCAGAGCATTTTTTAAGTCCATTTGGTTGATTTACCATCACCAATTTTAGGTGAACAAAACTACATTTGAAAAAGAGCCAGCTGTAAGAGGTATAGTAAATCCCTGTTATTGAGGTTCTTATTTGGTAATCCCAAATTCTTCAGGTAAACCCTAGATTCTATATAACTTATCTGCAGGGATAAAAATAGAAATCAGGGATCTGTGGGCTTCTGTTGCCTCAGAGACAAACCCACATGGGCAAAACAGCATCAAAAGTGTAAAGCAAAACAAAATATGTGCATTCAAAATATTAAAAGAGGAGCTGCTCTGACCCTCAAAATCCCATTCAAGAGCAGGTGAAAATTAAAAATGAAGTGGACATTCCATAATGGTTCTAAAAATAGTTATTTTCTAATAATTGCCTGGTAAATCTCAGTTTTAATTTACTTCATATTAGACAAACATTAAGATCCAGAAGGAGGCAAACTCAGCACTTCCAAGCCTGCACAAGTCACGCCGAGGCCACAAGAGGCTGCTGTAAGCCCGCGGCAGGAAGGCAGCACCAGGAGCAGGGAGACAATTCCTTCACATCCAGTTACGGCTCCGGCACGGCCCAAGGATGCCCCATATTCCCAAGAACATCAGGCTCACCCCATGCTCCTTCTGGGATGTGTGTCCTTAACCTGCTCCCAGGACCGTGCCCCTGGCTGGGAGCTCAGTGACTCAGAGGCCAGAGTTCATTCCAACTTCCCGCTCACAGCCAAGTACCCTGCGCTGCTCTCTCTATCCAAAATTCAAGCAACAACCCACCCATCAGGGTGTTTTCAGAGATGTTTTGTCAGCCTTGATTTGATCACACGCAGCATTGCATCCCCCAGCTAACAAATGGCAACTTCCAGTTGTAGTTCTCTCCAAGCTCTGAACCTCAGTGTTTTCTAAAATCTCATTTTCTGGTTTTGTTCTGAAAAGAACCCACAAATTACAAAACAGGAAGGAACAAAAAGCTACCCAAGTTTGAAATTGCTGAGTAAAATTATTATTATTTGAGGTCACAGACAGAAATGTTGCTTTTACTCACTAGCTTTGACCCGCTTTCAAACTTTATATATATTTTTCCTAAGACAGGACAAATGGCTTTGGTTTATACTACATGGTATTTTTTCTGCTAAAAAGAGCCTACACCCGCGTCTGAGAAATTATACAGCTGCACACTGTAATTTTTGTTATGCTGAGAACACTGAATAACCTCACTCTCTTACTTGTTTTGTGTCATGTTACACTTACATTAAAAGTGGCATTTGAAAATAAAATTATGCAGACTGCAGGAGAGAATGCACTTGACAGCAAACCCTTTATTTTGAAGACACAGTACACAGCACAAAGGTATCTTTAAGATACTGTAATAAACTAATGTGCTTTACCTTAAAACACTGACAATTTTCCACATGCTTTGGGGAGCTCACTTGAATGTACACTTTGAGTTATAAAAGTGGAACGAAAGCAATTTTCACCTGCCGGTTTTTAAATCTGTCAGGGAATTCTTAAATCTGTAAGCAAGGAAAATCCCTACAATGATGCCTCGGATATTATTGAAACTGTCATAATTATAACCCAAACTTTACAGTTAATGTGTGAAAATAAATGCAATTTCCCTACCAAAAGGCTTTGTGGTGGGAAGAGGGAAAGCAGTGTTTTCCTCGCACATTTATAGCCTGTAGGAACACAAAAGAAACCAAGGGGGAATAAAGGAAATAAAACAGGCTTGTGCAGCAACACAAGCATATTCCTTGAGATATGTGTCTCCTTTGTTTAGCAAAGGACAACGAGTGAGCAGACGCTGTTGAAGGAACTGGATTGGTTCTAAAAGGCAAATTACCGACTTTTTAAAAGTAATTTCACAGCTTCTATTACCAGCACTGTGTAGTTACTTTGAGCATAAACCTTATCAAGAACAAACCCAAACCATTACCATTTGCTTCAGGAGCTCCTGAAAAGAGCCTGATGAGGTCTTAGTCATCAAATCTTCAGGTTTAACACACCACAGTGCAGTGTTTATCTGTTTAGTCACAGCGCTCCAAGCGTGACATTGCAAAATTAATTTCTGCTGTAACTGCCTGTCTGCTGAGCAGGATTCCCCATTTTTAACAAAGAGAAAATAATGCTGCAGCAGCTAATGCAGAGTTTAGAAGAAAACAGAAGCACGGATGATTTTTGTTAAATAACCCTGAGGGCAACCTGACTTGGTACTTGAGCTTTGCTTTAATTCAGTGAGCAGAGCACTTGGAGCTCAGTGGGCACAACTGGATACTCCTTTCCTTTGGTCCCAGCACCTCCTTCTGTAAACACTCATATTACAACGTGCATCCCAAATCCCCATTCATTCACTGCAGAGGGAGAAGTAGTAAGACTTTGCCCTTGGTCTAAAATATCTATATACAGCCCAGAATCCTGCCAGCCATGAATTTAAAGAGCAGAATTCTGATCCTTGATTATTAACTAAGCTTAAACCACACGTTTTTGAAAGGGATTTTTAGCATTAAAACTGGTTTCTCAGTCCTTCCATCCACATACGCCATCAAACTCGGCCACAGAACTTCCACAAAGACCAATTATTCTAAAATTAAACACTCACAGTGAACAGGGGTCTTCTTCTGTAAGGTCTGATAAATAGACATTTGCAAAGTGGATGAACAACATCCCTATGGCTTGCTTGGAAGTATCTAAAAACCTGTGGAGAGTAAAAACAGCTTTTAAGACACGCACAACTGTTTACAGCACAGCCAGACATGATAAACCTGTCGTGGTATTTAGTTTATTTAACAATGTTCCATTTCAAATTCTGAGCCTGTTTTTTTTCTTGAATATTGCCAACAATAACCCAAATCATATTAACTTGAAACCTACCCCTGTAAATTTAAAGTCTGTGGATATCCTCTTGGTATCATATGCATTATCCAAGAGCTAATCCTCACTAAATCTAGCTAAGTCTTTAATAACCCCTGGGAAACAATGAGTATTCTGGCCTCTCTAGGTATTTTGGGCCTTTCATGTTTATACATTTTTAGCAAGTTTATGGCACAGACAAAAATAAAATCCTCATCACAGGCTTGTGGGTGAACAATTTAATAGCTGGCTAATGAGTCCTTTATCTACAGTATTTTATTTAAAAGTCAACATATTTTTTATCTGAAAGCATGAAGTGGTTTCACTGAATTTTATCTGTGGTACAGCAGCTTAGAACACACTGCAGAAGAATTCCAACCTTGACAGCATTATCTTCAAAGCAGATGACAAAGTCAGAGAGAAAGTGGTTTGCTACTCAAAGGGAAAATACAAATACCCCATTTAGATACTGATTCAGTATCAACTCTGGCCCTTACCTTCTTTTATCATCACCCTTTGCACAAAAACAAAACTTCCAGTGGATATTTTATTAAATGTTAAATATGGGAATCACAGCAAAAGTATTCTGCAGGCAAGAGTGTGTTCTTTATACAGAGCAACACCCGTTTTGCCTGTTGTTCCCATGTCTAAAAAGATCCAAACACCCCGAATAACATTTTATACCTGAATTCATCTATTCTCCCTGATAACTTTGTCTTACACTTCCTTCTCTTCATTCACTGCACGACACAGAAAGCAGAGTGTTGGAGAAGAGGCAGGAAGCCAGTGAGTTACTTATCTAATCAGCATGCCAAGCTAAAAATAACAATACTTGAGCTCCAGAACAAGATTCTTTGCTTAAAAATTAAGGGCTATCACTGCACTTGTCAGAATTTCAGGCTGAGGTAGACTGTAGTACACAAAGAGTTTGCATTTATTTTTTCAATAAAATAAAGGTCAGGATTAGTTTTGAAAAGCAGAAGCCTACGAGGTGAATTTAAACCACTGAAGTCTTCAACAAGCAGAATGACAACCTAACATTTACACCAGTCTAAAAACTGGTACAGCTGATGCTGCATTGCTTCTATCCAGGAAGTTTTAAAATGTAATAAACACCAATACACTTTTTATACCTTGTATTCTTTTATGGCTGATGTATTTATATCTTTTATCATACTGTTTTCTATCTGATACATGGTAAGACAGCTACAGAACATGGAGTTCTGTTTAAGCCCAGCTGAGAGCTTCTTGTAAGCTTATTTAAGTTTGTACATGTTCAGATGAATCTTAGGGCAACTGTAAGTCTCCATCTTCAGGAGGAATCACAACCTAAAGCTTTATGTCTAAACGAACATCTCTGCAGAGATTCCTGGAAGTGTTTAGCAAGAAAGGACCCGCCAGGAAACACACAGAATGTAACTTTTCATGTATTCTGGTAACTTTTTTGGTTCCTCACTGTCAGTTACCAATTTCTTGCCATCACTTTTCTTTATTTTAATCATCACATGCAAACAATCACCCCTTCAAATTTCTAAAACACGCAAGAAACAAACAAAAATTCAGAATAAAGCCTGCAGAAACCTACCATATCCTCCAGGGACGTCTTTCGTGCTTTGGTTCTCTGAAGCGCTTTACTAAGAAGAAAAAAAATAAAATAAAAATTAATTGTAGACAATCAGAAAGTTTAATTTCCGATAGGAAAGCAGGTATTAGAAAAAGCTGTTTCTTTTGCCCACTGGAGTCTAAAAGTCAAACTGGAAAGTATTCTTCGGGAATTAGATTGCTGTTTAAAGGCTTCTAAGTTAGGCAAGCCTGACTTACACATTCCTGTCAAACTGAAATTTATCCCTAGTACCTGAAGAAGCAAGTTAAAATACCTGTTGATGTTTTGCCTGACTGTACCTGCTGTGATTTGTGCCTTTTTAAAGTCAGAATCTCTGCAGTTTGAAGGGCTGGAGGGGAATTGGGACTTCATTCTTTTTTGTAAGAGATAATTTCCAAAATAAGAGCCTAAATACTTATTTTCTGAGACTTATGTTGAAGGAGCTGGTGAGTGACAGTGAACCTTGGACAGAAGGAAATAAAACTCATATATAAAACCCATCCTTAGTGGAAAGGGTTCTTCTACCCTCTTATCTTTGGTCTGTCTTCTGAAAGTGCTGTTTTCTCAGCCCAGTCCCTTGCAGTGTGTCTGTAAGCTCCAGGTATTTCTGGCATACACAGGCAGGTATTTCCCAACAAACCCCTTATGCAGAATCTGGGCCTTCCCAGTAAGGATACTGAGCAAAAACCCAGGAGGCTGTAGATGACCACACCGGACAGCTCAGGGTCCTTGGCATGTTTGCTATTAATACATTAATTTTGGAACAAAAAGCCAGCGCGTTTGTCCAATAAAGATTCTGTACATTTTCTAAGCGTCCATCCAAACTGGGGAGGGAAAAGCAATTCTTCCCCAAAACATGTGAGGACTGTAGCTGCTCTCAGCCCCACTCCCAGTTTCTCTTGGCAGTTCCTCTGCCCCACCACAAAGTCGGAGCCGTGCGTGTGTCAGCTGACAGATGGATCCCAATCTGCCAGCTCCTCAGCACTCCATATGCTCCGGCTCCCAGCACTGCACCCGCACCGGCAAGAATCCACCATATTTAATATTAATTAACTAATAATGTTCAGAATTTCATGCTGAATTATAAATGAAGAACGAAGTGCTGCTTGTTTATACATTGGGTGCCAGAATTTTTCAGGAAAGGAAATAAAAGCACTTCTGCCAACGAGCATGTGAGCTGCCAGATGGACAGATAATAGATAAGCATATAAGGCACAGTATTGCTAATGCAAAATTCAAGTTCATTGAATTGTCTTCCCACTTCATTGAAATTCTAGGAACAATTAATGCCAGAGTGCTGTGGAAGGGTTTCTAACACTTTCTTTAACATAGGAGGCTTGCAATCAGAATTTCAGAAGACTCACGGGAAAGAATGAAGGCCAGAACAGACAAGAAATAAGGTAAATCACCTCTAAATTGTCAATATGAAAAGCAACACTACAATCTGTGCTAAAAATTCAGCCTTCCTTCTCTCCCTCCTTCACCTCCACAAGAAGTCACACAGCAAATATTTTGATGTGGAGTAACTTTAATACAGATTTAAGAACTCCAAGTTTCTGGACGGCTGCTCTTGTAGCAGCACAAAACTGGCCCACCTCACACATTTGAAATGTTTCTATATATCATGTATTACTGCACTTCATAGACATTGGTTGGTTCTGGCAGTTCACAATAAGAATTTTTCTGACACCCGTAAATATCTAAGAAGATAACTCTAAGCTCATTAATTTGAAATTCATAAAAGTAAAATAAGCTAAAGAATTCAACACATTCGATGTCCTCTTCTGAGAAGAGGGTTGGGAATTTCACCTGTATTTCCAGTGCGTCACAAAACTATTTCAAAGACGGGTCACAGGCAAAGCATGTGACCAAACGTTTCACTTCATAAACTTCTTCCACATTTCTGCCATCAGAGCTCAGCAGAGCCACAGCTGGCCAAACAGAGAAGGAGGAAAGGCTGGTGAGGGTCACATTTGCACGTCACAAATTCAGTCGCTCACCTGCGGGGGGGAAGATTCAGTGGGACAGAATCAGACCCTTCTCACAGCTGCTCAGGCAATGGGCACCAGTAAAGTTGCAGCCAGAGAAACTCCAGCACGAAAGAAGTAAAAAATTTCCAATGAGAGCAATTAAACTTTGCAGCAAGTTGCCCAGAGAGGGTGCAACGACTGCAGTCTCACAGCTTTTGAAAATTCCCCCGGGCAACGCTCCAAGCAAGGGGATGTCAGAGCAGGCTGGCCCTGCTCTGAGCAGGAGGTGGGAGCAGGTGACATTCAGAGTCCCTTCCAACAGAAACTGCTCTTTAAGTCTAAACCCCATTTTTCTGTGGTATGACATTTCAAAGTTCCAAGATTTGAGCCAAATACCGAAGGACCAAAGCGTGGCTAACTGAAAATCACACACACGTACGTGGATGCACAGAATTTAACAGTGAGACCCCCATTGCAGCTTGAGTTTCCTGAATAATATGTTTGCACCCAGACAGATCCCCAACGCAGCCCTCTTCACGCAAGACTTGGGATCTGCAGGGTTACTTTGACACTAATTCACGTGATTCCCAATATCCATGACAAGTTTCCCATAGAAAGCTCTGTGTGGACTAGCAGCTGAAGTTACACCAAGCATTAATTAGCATCCAAGCTCAGAATCGGATGCAGGATTTCATACGGCTACTCCCAGACAACTGAGCTATTTTCAGAACATTTGGTTATCAGAACATATGCATCACAAATTTCAACCTGCAATTTCCAGCCCTGTAAAAAACTTGTAAAGTCAACTACATATGCAGGCCAGTTTTAATTTTTTTAAAAATTCCATTTAGGAAGAGTGTCAGAAACACCATTCTACTTGTTAGTATCAACACATGTCCCACAACAGCGGGAACCGTGTCTGTTCTGAATAAACACATGCACACTTACAATCCCTGCAAATTCACACCACCATGAAATGACAACTATCACTGAATTTCACGTTACCTGTGATCTTTATCAAACATTTGAACTTGCCTTCCTTTCCCACTTAAGCAAAGCTTTTAAGAGACTTTGTCTTACAGCTTCACTTTATCCCTCCCATTATTTTCCTGGTAGCAGCAAAGAGAGAATAACAAGAAATTACATAAGATTACATACAAGATTTCCCCAAACCAGAATTTTTCTTTTTAGAATTAACTTTGCAAGAAACAACATGCCTAGTGGGAACAGGCTACAGTGATGCCTTACAAAAGGTACACATGTGTATAAACCACATACCACTCGACTGCCAAAAGTTTTTGTGACACTTTTGAGCTCAGCAACTGCCTCTATTCATAGTTTAAAAAGAAACAGGAACTCTGTGTTTGTCTGTGCTTAAAGAGAAGTAATAAATGTGATTGCAAAAAAGACTACAAGAACCAGTGATTTTGGTGTACTGCTCATTTCTCCAGTCAGAAAATGCACTGTGCTCTTCATAATTCAACTTTTGCGCTATTGTAAATTCTTCCTTCTCCCCTGCCCTGTTAACGACAGCTGAGATGCCCCATTGCAGGACACTCTGAAAGGCTGCTGCTTATTTCCCTACGTAAGAGCCCCAACATTCTCTATTACATTTTTGCTTAATGACCCAGATTTCTCAACACTTGAGACACCAATTATATTAACACAGAAATTATAATGGACTAGAGCAACTGATTTTCAGTTATATCCAGTGTTACAGTTGTACTGCAGAAAGACACCAGGAACCATGGTTTCTTCATGATGAAAAAATTAATGGAATAACTGAAAGGAAAAGTTTGTTGTAGTTGATATTAGACTGACACACAGTGCACGAGCTCAACAGCTTTGCTCCTCCACAAAAACAATTTTTAAAACTTCTTGAAGACAGAAAACTGTTAGCCATGCAAGTACCCAAGGCCTTTTCTTAATTTCTCCCCGTCCTTGGCCTCAGTGGTTCTGAAGTGTAATTAAGAACTGGTCCATTAAAGATGGTCACCCAGGGAGAAACTGTATAGAAGCACTGGACACAATAAAGTTTAATCACCCAGCTCGTTTGCTACTCAGGGACATGTCAGATCAACGATTCAGTGCCTGGACAGCCTGAGGTACCCGCAAACTGCAGCCCTTATCTTTCTGTTCCACTGGCAGCAGTTGGAATAACGTTGTGGTTAGGGCAGCAAAACGTTTGTGACAGTTAAAAGGGCCTGAGTGGCACTTGTGTTAGAGCAGAGAACAAGGGACTGTTTTACTGCAAAGTTAAATACACCAGTGCTGAGCATCTGTCAAGCCCAGCTACCTCACCTGGGCTCCTGTATCCACATACAGATGTCATAAGATGACTGAAAACAATGTGTCAGCACTGGATTGCACAGAATTTATCAAATGGGCAGCAGTGCTGAATTAAAGTTACTGGAAGTTATCCCTGTAAAAACATTTACTTCCTCCCTGCTTCCACAACCAGTTAAAAACCTACCGGTAAAATTTGTCCCCACAAAGGTTTAGCGACAGATAAACCTTTACAGCGATTCCCCATGGAATGGCTATCACAGAGTGAAGCTCCCCTTCAGAGTGCAGGGTAGGAGAGGACAAATCATTATCGGGGGAAAAAACCCTGCTACCTGAGCTTGGAATAAATCAGACAACGTTGCTGCTTCAGGAAGGGCAGCCAAACACATTATGAGGCTGCTGAGCTCTTTATTCCCAACACGTACATACCTAAAGCTCAAAGATTTTCTCCCAAATGCTTGGCTTGTATAGATTGGCTGTGAGAGACACAGATGAGTCATATCACCTGCACACCACTCAGACTAAGACAATTTCAGCAAGGCTGTTCTCATGCATCCTGGTGACGTAGGATAGTGTGGCTCTGACAGGGGCATTAACTCGACTGTCCATAAAGGAAACAAATGTGTCTTAGCAGAGCCAGTGGCCCAGACGTTCCACACCAGCAGCCATTGCCAGGGAGTTTTTTTTTTCCTTTCCTCTTTTTAAAGGTAAAGTTTACTTTTAAAATAGCTAAACTAAGTTAGTGGACAAGGAATACACACAAGTTCTCACTCTCAACTGCTGACCTATTTGCTGTCTCCCCAGAGAGAGCAGCACTTTAAAAGTCAGCAAATGCAGGTATAACGCACTGTGTAAACAGAAACATCCAGCCCTCTGCTTCCCAAAAGACAGGCCACAGCCACTGCAATACTAAAAATAAAGGGCTGCAAGGAACTGCTTTAAGAACTCTCAGGTAAATATTTCCTGAGCTCCTTGTGCTGTTTATCTAAACACTGAAGTTAAAAGATGTGATTCAGTCTTAGAGATGGGCATTTGTTACCTTGACACTGAGCACACACAGCACTGCTGGGTCAAGGTGTGCTCTGTTTGGAAGTCATCATAAATCACAGCTTCGCAGGACTTTAGGAGCCAGAAGCATTTGCTACTCTGTTTCTTCAACAGCTATGAGACAGCTAAAGCAAAGCAAATCTAAGCTTCCAGTAAAAATGCCTGTGAGATTGGCTTTAAAAGGTTAATACAGAGCCCTCTTGCAAACGCTTTCACACTCTGAACCAGATGTCATTAAATAACCACCAAAAAAAAGGGCAGGTTCCTAGAGAAACAGCTGTACCATCCCTGCCATGCAATACAAGCACCCAGTGAGAGCTGAAAAATACAGCCTGCTGTGTTCAAGTGCATTTTTTTTTTTCTGCTAAAAAATAAGAACCATTTGGGAAACATGAATTATTTAGCACAAAACAAATAGGATCAATCCATATTAATGTGCACTAAGCAGCAATTTACGATTCACAACACCATTTTCACGTACAGCATTCACAAGATCACTCAATAATACATGAAGCTTTCAAAACATTATTAGTATGACAACAGATATCAATGAACTTCAAGTCATTCAAGCTGGTTGTTTTAAACCAGCTCTTGGGAACAGGCAGAATTGTCAAAGCACAGCTCAAAACTCAATCACCATTCATTAAAATATTAAGCAAGCCGGGAACTGTAGCAGTTTTAAAAGCAGAAAGCAAACCTGAAATATGTGAGTTCAGATACACACAAAAAGGATGTAAAAGGAAACCTGTGTTTCCACTTGTAAAAAAATGACAAACAGTAAATTTGTTAAATCAAGGAGGCCAAAGGAAGATGTAAAACTGTATGTGCAGTCCTTTCAAAGTCTAAATAGCTTTGCTTACCAGATTCAGTCCTCCTAGGTTGGCACTATCAAAGCACTGAATTGCAAGACAGACATTTCAAATAACACCAACTGTTTTAAAAAGAACAAAAGATATACAACGTCCTTTCATCCATTCTCTTTACACATGATCAAGTAACATGAGAGTCAGAGGGCAATTATACAGACTTCTTTGATATAACATATCCGACAACTAGGTATTCACTGCACAAATTAAATTTCTGAAATCAAGCTGAAATTTCCACCTGCAAAAAGCTTCTTACTTCTCAACACCACGAAAATCTAATGCCAGCACTGAAAACGTGCTGCCACACGAAAGCTCAAGGTTACAAGATCAGATGGAGGAGGGTGGGTTTTACCCCCTGCCTATTCTAAAGCTCCTTATACTATTTCATCTTCTACCATTACAATTACTTTCCAAAGAAAACATTTAAATCCTATGTATATAAAATAACATAGGCTATTAGTCACAGCCCTGCCTCAAAGCAAGAAAGGTGTGCTGGAAGATGTTGCACAGCAGCTTTTCCAGCATACGGAAGGAAATAAAAGCAATTATAATCTTAGAGCACAGTATCTTCAAAAATTATTAGAGACAGAGGATATATGCTGGTAATGGGGATAGTTGTTTGCAATTTTAAAATAAGTTTTATTCCATTGAAAAAATCTGTATTTTTGAGAAATGGAAAAAAAAACTACAGTGGAACAACAAAAAGCAAGCAAAGTCTGTTCTGTAAGTAAACAACTTATTTGAGGTGACTGGTTAATCTGTCCAAAATTGATAGGATTAATCTTATTTGTAGTTACTGCATGTCCTCAGCACCTTGTAGCTCACAGGTCAGTGGGTTCAAGTCCTCATGAGCTCCATTTACTGCCCCCCCCACCAGATAAAACGAGGAAATGTAGCACAGTTTTCCTCTTCTCTCAGGTGAGCCAACACACTGATCACTACAAGAGGAGGAATGGTTGGTCTTAGAACCTGGGGTAGCCAAAAATGTTGCAGAAGTTAAGATGATGATCAAAATCAAAGCTTTTCAAATGACAGAAATGTGCGATTATTAAAACAAACAAAATCACACACACAAAAAAGGCAACATCGAGACGAAAACCCCATCAGGAACAACAGAAAAAACAAGTTTAGTGCCTCCCTTAGGATGACTTTTCCCTGCTCTACCTCTTCAACTTGTGTGAACTTACACCTGGAACTATGAATCTGAACCATGAATGTGAGCTATGAGGAATCTGAACTGTAAATCCACTTTAGCACATTTTCATCCTCAACCTTCCTCACGTATGACAACATATGTATGAGGTTATGACAACAAATATATAAAAAATGTGTGGTTTGGGGTCAGTGGTAGAAAAACAGGACGTCAGTATTTGAAACATCAGTGCAAAGAGGTTTAGTTATTCCTGACTAAGCCCTAAACCCTCCTCCCCAGAGCGCAGCACCTGCAAAGGCAGATTCATGCAAGCTCTGAGCTTAGTCAGTGTGATAGAGATTCAACAAACTGAGTTTCACAGGGAATAAATTTTGCTGTGATCAGAAATCTTTGAGAATGCAAAGCATTTCCTACCAGCAGGCACGAGAAAGAAGACCTGATTTTTCATTTCATCAACAAAATCCACACAGATAAGACCTTGTTAAATACCACTTCAGGAATGCAAACTTCATTAACCATGAAATTAATGTCACCACAGAATGCAAAACTGCACACTGTGTGTCCGCCCAAATCAGCTCCATACAGATTTAATTATAAAACACTAGTCAAGAAGACATTCACTGTGTTAAACACCAGTCTAGCTAACAGCCCAGAAGTTAGTCCTAATTAAACACAGCTTCAGAGTTTCTGGATAATTTATCATTTTAATAGTTTACAAATGTCAACATAACTTATCCTTCTTCCTAAACATTTCATAATGTGAATGACATGTGTAATTATACTTAGAACAATTTTATTACGTGGTCTGCAACTATATCCAGCAATCAGCTGAGTAATAAGAAAATGTAAAATGTCCTGAGCCAGCAAGACAAAGTAGGGCATCAGACAACCGTTAATGAAAAGTGCAACTAACTTAGAGACTGCAGATTATTTGTCTAAATTGGTACCTTATTTTTATTGTCTTAACTTCTACTGGTATAGCATTTCAAGGCTAGTTGGTGACACTCAAATATTAATGGTCTGACATGATCAGGAATCAGGACCAATAAAGTGCTATTACAATCTACAGCCAATAAAGAATCAGACATCTTGCACGTAATTTTAATAAAAAACCAAGGAAATGTAGTTCAAGTAGGACCAAATATCAAGAAAAAATGTTCCTCCTATTGTCAATGAAAGCAGACACCTAGCTTTACAATACAATTGGTCTTCTGTTTTCAATGTAGCAAACAATTCCAAAATTGTTATTCCTAAATTCATTTAATGTTATTTCTTTCACTTAAAAGGTTTCAGCAGATCCCAACACTGTTATTACTTCATTTTGTACAGCACAGAATTTGTCAGCAAGATTTGACTTTTTCTGGAGAGTTCACAGTCGACACAATTTATCCCAACTAGTCGGTTTGTATATTAAAGAGTACTCCAATATTAGCAGGGTAAAAGAAAAAATTTAGTTTGCCAATTTACCCGTGTGTTTATATTTCTTTTTTTTTTTTTTTTTCCTGCTACAGCTTGTAGTGCATCTCTCCTTTCTGTCTCAAACACGGATCAGGATGTCACAGAGGCACTGGAAGGGCTGATGATTTATTTAAAACAAACAAGAAGCAGCCACACTCCATGGCTTCGAGCGATATCTCACCATCTGGGGATAAGGAAACACTGGATCATTGTAAGGCATAATTTACTTAGCCATGACCAGAGTGACCTCACAGGGCTTTTCCGAGTCCTGCAGCTACAAGTGGACACTTAACCTGCACAATAACAGGGCACTGAGATACCGATCATCACGAATTGCCATGGAATGGGCTCGAAGGAGGAAGAGGACAATACGTATTTCTACCACCATCACCCCACCCCGTTTCCTCCTTGGCCCCCGGCCAGACGGGAGGGAGCTGCATCACCCTTTATGCCAGCCAGCCAAACCCCAGCGGGCCGTCAGGAAAGGGTGTTACTCCAGACCCCCAGCACTTCAGGAAAACCCACCTGTGGATCCGAGGAGAGCTCTCGGGGAGAGGGGAGGGTGCGATGCCGGCCGAGGGCAGGACACGGCCCCGCTCCCGGGGCCCCGCCGGAGCTGTCCAGGGTCCTGCCCCGACCCCGGGGCCGCCCCCAACACGCACCGGCTGCGATGCGAGTGCTGCGGCTCCCAGGGGAGCTTTCTCACCTCCTCCTTTTCAAAAATGTGCTCCCCATTCGTTCCCTCCCAAACCTTGCCTTTTCTCATAGTTCAACAGCACATCTTACCAGTTTTCTTTTACCTGAAGAGGAATTCATCCCTGCTGCTGTGATACCTGGAAGTGGTCCCTGAACTCATTTTAGACTGCTTACTAGGAGGTAATTCCCAAACATACAGTGGAATGCCAGTTCTGCATCTATCTGGTAAGTTCCAGGAAAAAGAATAAAGTGCATTCTACAACATGTGATCCCGTGTGTAATAAATACAGTGGTGTTCCTAATTCCATAAGAATGAAAGAGCCTATTTGTGATTTGAAACTTCTGTCAAAGTTTTAAAATCAGAAGCACGTAGAGCTTTTCTGAGGGGGTCCTCAGGAATTCATGTGAACATGTACTGTTTCACTCAGAGTAAATACATTCAAGGATGCAGTATTATCAAGTCAGGATAATATCAAATCTTTCTAAATAATGCCTTCATTAATAATACACCACCTTGCTATCAGGCCACTGTCCTGCATCCCAGGAAATGCCATGCAGAATAAACTTGCTGCTGTTACTCAGAGGCCTGTATTTCATGCCTGAGGTTCCAGGGCATCAAAGACAACTCCCTGTCATTTTCACATTTTAAAAACCTGCTCAAGCAGAAAGAAAATTGCTACAGAAAACAACTAAATCATATGGTTTAGTCCTTTTGTAACCAATGGTTTCCTTTACATTGACTCTTCTGTTAAAGGCAGCTGGAATTATTTTTAAATCCTTCTCCCCAGAACATTATTGCCCATAATATTACTCTCTTACCTTCACGAAAATAAGAATCACTCCTCTGAAAAGCCTATTTTCCTAAAGCATTTCAAAATCTACTAAACTACCTCCTATGATTGTTATATGAAGCAGCATTCATTTTCCTTGCATGGCTTATCAGGTAGGAAAACCTTGCTGTAAAGTTAACTGATGGTAAAGATGTAGTTCTAAAGGTATATCCTTTAGGACACTGTAAGTAAAGAGAGGACCTTAAAAAATATATATAGTATGTTTTAACAGAATGGTTTCTTCTTTCTCTTTCATCTGTGACCCTCAACAGCAAATGCACCTTCTCACTTATTCACTGCACCTGTACCCAATCATTTCACTGTTGAAAACCCTTCTCAGCAAGAGAAGGATTACACACTGTAATAAAGCCATAAAGAGGGAACAGAATCCCACACTCCGTCTCTTTTACAGCATATTTATATTTTCCTCACAGACACAAACCTTCTACCTGCAGAAAACCAAACAACTCTTCTATTTCAATAATTCATCAATACAACTCACATCTCATTTTTCAGCCATTCCTAAGTGTCCCAAAACAAACACTGCCGTATTCTGATAAGGTAAAAGTCTTTTGACAAACAAGCTTAGTAAATAAACTACTTTACCCTGTCTGACACAAACCGTTTTAAGGGATTGGCAGTGGGTTTTTCCTCATACCTTTACCAGGTTTGGCTAATAAAAACCATGTCATTTATAACTACACCTGTGTCATACATGTGTGGGATACTGTGCCAACACCACCCCCTAATCAATCATGACCAACAAAAGCCCAACCAGCGAATGCTCAGAAGGTGCTTGGGATTATTGACAAAACACGGGGTATTATGTAAAAATATTTAAAGCCAGCAGCTTTGCTGTGTCATCAGCAAACAACTACATAACTATTGCACCAAAGAGCCCCAAATACCTAAGAATCAAAGCTACCATTTTAATCAAGATTCTCATGAAATAAGACACAAACACTATAGTGGCAAACTGTGAAAAAATATTATCTTTGGCTTACTGGTTTGCAATATAAACATACGTCTGCTCCATCGAGGGAAACTCATTAAGACTTCCTGCTATGAAGTGGCTTGGCTTAAATAAACTAGGGTGGAAAATAATGTGTATGTGGGCAGGAGGGACATGAACAAAATTAAGCAACAGACTTCAAAAAGCAGGTTCACAGGCTGGAGAGTCAGTGACCAGAGTTCAAGCAGGTTGCCAGTCCAAGCAGTTTTGCCAAAATGAGGTGGGTTTTAATCAGAGTTCCCTTGCACAGGAGTTCAAGCCCATGGTTAGGAGAGAAGCTACAGAACTTGCAGCTTCAGTGGGGCTTTTGGCGTGCTGGAACATCTGTAGCACTGGGTGAAACTGTTTCAACACATCTTTAGCTTCACAGCAGAGGACCGGACTCTGAGCAGTAAAGATTAATTCACAGTGATTAAAGATAACACACGGGTGGGCTCTGATGGTATTAAGTATATTCACTACTGGTTCAGACATCAGAAAAGGACCTCCCTGCACAAGCTTCACATCAAGAACAGCAGGGTAAGATCTGAAAGCAGACTTAAGTAGTGGATTTGGAAGGCCTTAAACAACTCACAGCAATAAAAACCAAACACAAAGTTCTACTCTTTGGTTAAGGAGCCTCCCATATAAACTCAGGATAGATGATCACTAGATAAAGCATCTTCAACAAGAAAAAGATTTGAGGGTTGTGACAGGTTGTACCTGAATCTGAAAGTAACACAACAAAGTCACTCATTTAAAAGGTAGGTGAGGTAAGCAGGTGAGTTAAACTGTTCTTCATTCCGTGTGTGACAGAACAGGGAGGGAAGAGCTACAAAGAAAAGGCAACTTCAGAATTAATTTCAAATGAACACTTTGTCAGCTCAAAGAGAGACATTTTCTCTTCCTGTCGCTTCTTGGTTGTGCCAATTCAGTAGTGAGGGCACACAAAGCAGGCTGATAATGTGACTGGGGTAAAAACCTTTCTCACAACTATCAGAAGACAACCACAGCAGTGCAGTTCCCTGTTCCCTCTGGCAGAGAGTCACCATATCTTCCACAAACTAAGAACCTGATACATAATCACATTTCAGCCCTTAAAATTATGAAGTTTGACTGCTGTCATTGGCAGGTCAGTTGACGGCACAACTTTACAGCAACTGGACAGGTGCACACATAAGAAGGTGGCACACTTGAGTGTCAGATCTTAAATAATTCTGCTTTAGGAATGGTCCTTCAGTCATTTGGAGATGAACATCCACCAGCAAGGAACAGAAAAGGTCCTACTCCTCTTACAGCTACTTACTACAGAAAAAAACATTTAAAAATATTCTTTTTTCCACTGAACACAAGCACGGTAAGATTTATCTGAAAAGGGCAAGTCTGGGTCAGCCTTTGATTTAGCCACTTACCAAAAATTCTTATTCTTTGCATGCCAAATCAAATATTTTTCAAAGGAAAACAGCTTCTGCGCAAAAAGAGCAATTGTACAACGTATCTCTGGTGCCACTACTTTAATTCCTTTTACTACAGAGGGCTCAGCACCATTAATCACAAGCAAAATATTAAACATCTCCTTCTAGGGTTCTCTTAAAAAAAAGACAAGTGACTTGCTCTTCAGAAGTTAAATTTAAATACCAGACGGCCATGTGTCCTCAGGAGAAATGATACAGCTGCACACAGAGAATTACTGCTGTTCAAAAGGGACCCAGCTGAAGAGACAACTCCCAAGCAGCCCCTGCCTACAGCCAGCCACTTGTTTCTCCCTCAGTGCCACCACCTCTGGTGTGCCAGTACAGGATTAGAGATACTCCAGTTTAAAAACAACCACATCTCCTGATTTCCATTCCCTGCTGTATCAGTTCTGTGATTCAGCGGCCAGAAGTTGTGTGACCCCTCCAGCCTCAGCAGCTTGGGGACAGGAACAACTGTGTAGGTGCCCAGCTGATTACTGAGGAGAGGCCACGCTCTCAGCCACAAACTCCTGCCTCTGTGTTTGTTGAGGAAACTTTAAAGGTTTTGGAACAACATGCCAGGTGTTTTTTATTTGACATAAAAAGGATAGAAACATTCAGACGCAGCTATCAGACAGGACAGAACTGCACAGCCTGTAACTGAGAGAGCTGCTTCTGTCCCAGTGTAACAGGCCCACGTGGTGTGAACAGCTTCTCCTGCTGCTCTGGGAGAGGTACAAAGGAAAGGGAACGTGGCTGACAAACCTGGGACAAACATACCTATCCTCTGTTTGAATGTAAGCATGACAAGTTGTTAAGTTTTTCTTTTAATCCCCTTTGGACACAGATTCCTTTTCTCACCAGTCCATTGTGAGGACTGGCTGCCTTCCTTCCACTCCCTTCTGCCACAGCTGCAAGCACTGCATGGAAGTCTCCTGACAGTTCCTGGTTTAACTGTACCTAATCTAAGTCAGAAAGTGCAGCCAACAACAAGGCTTTCATTTTCCTAGTCCCTACTTTCTGTATTCACTTTTTCTTGTCTTCATGGAGTGTTCCGAGTTTACACCTACTTATGTAAAATGCATAAAGGCACACGATACCATTTCCAGGAAAAAAAGGCACTACCCTGGCAAATAATATCTGGTAGTTCTTCATCTTTGGATGCACAAGCCATAAGAATTACCTATTTATATCTCTTATATCTAAAATCAACACTGTGTACACATCGTATTATTACAGCGAGGTACTTTTGTTTGAAAACTGCTTAAGCTTCTGTTATAAGGCTGCTGTGACTGACCAAACGCTACACCAAATGCTACTGTTGCCATTCAATCACATAATGACGACAGTTAGGTACATAGTTTTCACAAGAGCAATGCAATTGTTAACAGTGACTGGAACACTAAAGCATGCAAACATAACGTGTAGCAAATGTCTCACTTAACCATAATAGTGTGACACCAGCAAGAAAAGGCATCAGTGCAATTCTAATGTAAACAGGATCTTGGTCTTTAGATCGGTCAAGGTGTAAAACATGACGGTGGTGATTCCTTTTCCCCCTCCCACTTTTTGTTAACAGCAATGTCACAGTCAGCTGAGTAAAGGCATGAGCTGCTTTTCCACTGCTCAACGCAGAGGGTACTACCTACAGTATGGGACAGTGACAAATCCACCAGAACTGTTCCACGTCGTTGGGACTCCCCAAGCCCAGGGCTGGGGTCACTACGGCCTCCTGCCTTCCCACCACACTCAAAGAGCAGGGTAAGGAGTTACTGCTCATCAGCTGAGCTCTGTGAGCAGCCACACAGCTCTGTGTATGGCCCTCCAGGCCAGCGTGGCACAGCACCCAGCGACTGAGAGCAGCGTGTCTGCCTTTGCTGCTGCTGACACGACAAGGTCCACCTGCGGTAAAACAGACCGGCCAACCCCGTGACTTCTGTACATCCCCAACCCGAGTGACTGCACACACCACCTACCTCATCCTGCCGGCAGAATCCAGAGCAGGACACACCCCCACCCGCACTCCCGAAGTGCTAAGTTGTATCAGCACGGGTGCCCATCTTAGGAAGGCACTTACCAGAAAGGGCCAGGACTCGCACCGCGGTCCCCGAGGCCTCCCCGCCCGGCCCCGCTGGGCTCTCCCGGCACCACAAAGCGCCGGCGCTGCGCTCCCGAGGCCGCCGCGGCCCTTCCCGGCCGGGAGCCCAGAACAGCCCGGCCCTTCCCGGGATAAGCTCGGGGCACCGCAGCGCGGCCG
>VXAY01002253.1:45544-122496 GCA_013399855.1 Oxyruncus cristatus
GGTTGGGCAGAGCCGGCTGGTGAGCGCGGCACAGGAGGGTCCGATGCTCCGAGCAGCCGCCAAACGCTCTCTGGCTCCGGCATCCACAGCGATTTCTAAACCGCGCTGCCGCCCTCCTGGAGGAGGTTCCCAGCCCTGGGTCGGAACCGCAGGACCCGAAGGCTTCGCTTAGCCCAGACGCCCCAGGGTCCAGCAAGTCTGACCAAACCAGAATGATAAAATTAAGGCCTGGGTTCTTTAGCGAAAAATGTTGGTTCTTTTAAAAGGGCACAGTGGATAAAACAGAGCACGTCAGATCTTTCATTTAGGAACTGTACCTGGGAAACTGCACGTGTTGGCCAGTGAGCCTTGCCTGACCCTGTCACGCCGTACCCATCTTCTTCGTTAGCAAGCAGAACTGCATGAAGTTTAAGTTCTTATTTTTAGTGTAGGATCAACCCAGGTCACACTGCATTGTATTTTTTTTTTCTTACACTGTTTTTTTAATATTTTAAATAATTTAAAATTCCAGCCTAGGTATGAATTCACTTATAAGTACAACCCAGGAAGTACAACATGTTTTAAGTCTGTCAGAAAAATAAGCCGAGCACGTGAAGCAATAGCTCTTCAAATAACAACATTTGTTGCATTTATCTCACAAACCCACCTACGTGACTGTCCTTCCTGGCAGGCAACATGAACAGTTTTGGCACATGACAGTGATTTCTCTGATATTCAGGCTGTGCCATAAATGTCTGGAAGCTGCAGCTAGAAAAAGAAATGCTCTCAGTTCCCTGACTTACATACAGAGCACACAGCCCAATGCACTGCCCAGTGCCTCTGGCCCCAGGTCAGTGCTCTTCTGCTCTGAGCTGCACCAAAGGCAAGAGTTCAGGAAAGCAAATAGTTACCCAAGAGAAAGGACAAGGACCAAAGCAGGTTCTTTGTTCTCCTCCTTGCACTCTGTGTCTGGACTGTGACTGTGACCTATTTACCTTGTGGCCGGGGGGGGCAGTTTTTAAGCTTTCACAGCACCTGCTGAAGCATGAGATGTCCCCCCCCACACACACACCTGACCTGGGTACTCATACTGGTTAAAGATTTACCTAATGCTATTTACACACAAAACTTGTGTTTCAGACATGAATCTGGAAACATAACTTGAAGGGCTTATGCCTCATGTTACTGCATGTTCCATGCTTTAAAATAGATCATTCCCCCAAAATACCTCTTCAAGGGTTTCATCTCCTCATGACTCCTATAAGCCCCTCTGAAACCTGTGGCAGACAAGTCACCCCCTCCTGCTGTGTGCTATTCACACAAGCCTTCAGATCTCCCACAAGCAGGCAGTGCTCCGTGAAGGCAAGCAGCAGATTTATGTTAAACCCTACATATTTATAGATGTTTCAAGACAGTGTTAAGAAAATCAGTTTCATCCCACTCCTGTGTTTTCTGCACCCCGTGTAAAAGCAGCTCAAGGTAACTGAAGTGCAGCCAATAAACAAGTGCTGAGGAGCACACGAGTACAATCTGTTGGAATGCCAAGTAAGGAAACAAGAACTTCACAAGGCTGACCTGTTTCTGAAACATCCTGTGGACTCTCATGTTATTCAGAGGAAGCAAAGGCAGCTCTTTTTAAAATTTCAACTTGCTGGGGTAGTGTAAACCTTTACAAAACCATCCAGAAGGAGCAGCAGCATCTGCAAGGTTTGCTTCGGATGGTACCAAGCAGCTCCTTATTGCTTAAAAAAGCAATAAATTACCCCAATTCACAGGTCCTGTCCTCGGCTCCTGTATATTAATTAGCTTCAGCACCCTGTGAAATAAAACCTGGTACCTCAGGCTTTGATAAAGAGGTCTCCTGCATTTGAGGGAAGTGAATGCAACCCAATCAAGCTATTTAACATGAAGCCTGTGCAAGTGGTATTTATGTGGTTTGCATTTATCTTCTATGCAAGTAATGGAGCATGCTAAACAGCTTTCCACACACTTCCGTAAGATGGGAAATTCTCATGGTAAGCAGCAGTATTTGTCATGATATTAACACCAAAGCCAGCAGTAACAGTTTAAGTATCTTTTTTAATTTTCTTACAACCACTTAAAACTGTCATATAACACAAACTTTTGTACACTATTTACAGACAAAACAAGCAAAATATCCATCCAAAATAGTTTTTTAAAAAATCCTCTGATTAAATTGTTACACCTGCTCAAACAACGGTGGGACTTAATAGGCATATTTTCTTGTGCATGTTTCTCTTCCATGTAGTACTTCAGTCTCACTGCATATATATTTTTTTTTTTAAAGTTAAAGAAAGATAAAACAACAAGCTGAAGGAACACAACACAATATGCATTTAAATCTTTGTTTAAGAACAAGCAGCTAATTAAAAAAGGCAAAATACAGGAAAAGTGCATCAGTTCCAATGAGTTAGTATAAGAAAGAGGTCCACAGGTGGGGAGCTGGTACCCTTTAGGGTTGAGTCTCCTAAAAGACCTCTGATTGTCTATAAAGATTATTTAAAATTCCTTTTAAACAGAAATAATAATAATTAAAAAAAAAAATGAAAGAGGAGAGGAGAAACATGACACCTCCAGATTATTTTTTTTGCCATGAGGTTTCTTGAAAACTGGTGCTCAACAACTTTCAGAGTGGGCGAGAATTCCTTTGTGCCCAGAGCTCACCGTTCATTCCCGAGCTGTGCCTCGGTCAGGCCTGTTCCTCTTGGACTGTGCAAGGCCAGAGGGCTCCCACAGACACCGTGTTTGTGCTCAGGCAGTCAGACCTACTTCCTCTGAATTTGGTCAGTGCAAGACCTGCTCGCTCCCATGGCTTAAAGCTGAGCCAAACACTGCTGGCTTTGCACCCAACAGAGAAAAACTTTGTCTTCTCATCAAAAGTCCATTTACGTGTCCGGTGCATTTCAGAATGTCACTGCATTACAAGATGCCACTTGAGGAAGCGACCGTGGAGACCAAGTGTCATCAATCTTAGCTCATTTTTGTTGTGTTTCATACAGATTATTATTATTTTTTTAAGTAAAACATGTAACAACAAAAGAGGCTTGTTGTCTCTGGTGTTCCCAAGTCCAATTCTAATCTCTCACCCAAAAGGCTGCCTTTGAAAACAAGGCTACACACATGTTGGGGAAGGGAGGCAGCACTCTGAAATAAGGGTTCAGCATACAATCCCTTTGAAGAGGAGCCTTCATCCTACATCTGAAGTCTCCTGACCGAGCTTATGTCTTTGTGCTTACTTACTTTTAGTAATTTGAGCTCACAGGAGGCAGTAACCAGTCTGCCACTATGTGACAGGACGGGTTAAGGAGTAGCTTTGTACAGGATCATCATATTTTTGGCTTTCTGGTAAGGCTACTTCATCTAGTAACAACAGATTTGGTCCAAAGGTATCCAGTCTCCAGTTCGATCTCGATAGTTTTGAAGCCTATTCCGTTACATTCAAAAATCTCACAAACCACTTGGCTTTTTGCAAACTATGTACCGAGTCTTTGTACTTTACACAGAAGAATGGAGTGCTCAGTCCAATCAACTGTAAATATATTTACAATTCTGTGGACCTAGCAGCTAAATACTCCTTCCCTCCTTTAAAGCATCACTGGAATAAAGAATAAACACCAGCAAACCTGAAAGCAACAACAAAATACTGCTAAAAGTTGTGACAGAGAAAGTAATCTTAAAAACCACTCCCGAACTCTGTATGTACTGTTTCCATCAATCCCAGGAGAGACTGCAAACACTCCTGGAGTACTGTACAACACAGAAATTAATCTGCCTTTTATTTCATTCCTCAAAGAGGAACTTTCAGAAATGTTTTGAGTTAGAAAAAAAGTAGTCTTCATTCACCAAGATCAGTGCTGTACCTCTCCTCTTCTGGAAGGACTGCTTTCACTTTAGGATGGACTGCAAGCTGCTCATGCTTTGGGGGATAAACCTACCACACAAACTCTCCATGACATTTCTGGAGGTCGGATACTTCTCTATTACAGAATCCTTGTGTTGGTGCAGAAAGCACACCACAGTAACCCACCAAAACCCTTCTGCCTAACAAGGCTCAGCTCAGCAGAGTACAAGCGGCACCACCAGGTTTCTAAAGCTGTGGTGTGCAAACCCAAGACTGCACAATGCATATGAAAATACAACAAGCAAGAATACAAACCCTCAGTGGGTCAACCCAAGGGGAAACCCCCTTTACCAGTGCCAGAAACAGTACACAAGGCCCAGGGGAGAGTTCATTTTCTTGTGCTGAAGACAATGGCAAGACACCACTGCCTTTCTCCCGGACTCCAGCATTGTTGAATGTATGGTGAACGATGTGGTGGAGGACGGCACAAATTCCTAAGTTACTGCAATCCCAGCAATTCCTGCTGGTGAGACATTGCTGGCACCCAAAGCCCAGATTCAGCCACCAGCTAAGCAAAATCCAGTTTTGAAGAAACAGAGCGACTAAAGCCCCGTGTGAGCTGATTTCAAGTCATGCTGGAATAAGTTGAACAAATAAGTGCAGTTGTGTCATCTGCCACGCATAGACAAAGAGGAACTTGAAACAGAGTCAAGTAGAAACACCATCCATCAAGATAAAGCCCCAACTATCCCTTTTAAATCCAGCAATAAAACAGAGTGCATTTTTTTCCCCAGGAAACAGAGTGTACAGTACCCGTGTGCAGCATAAAAACATTTCACAAACAATGAAAACATCCGTTTTGAAAATCTCAACAAAAATAGATCCCATTGGGACCAGACTGTCAGTGCCTCCCAAAACAAGGCAGAAAAATCCAGCCTATAAAACATGCCAAAGGTGACCAGTAAGTATCTCACTAACATCTGAAACTGCTGACTGCTTTATTTAATGAGAAAAAGAAGTATGACATTTGTATTTAAAACCCTAGGCACCATCTTAACAGGTCCACTAAATTACACTTTAAGCTCTGTTCTCTCCTAACAGTTACTTAAAAAGATATCTATCTGACCGTGGGGAAAGGTGGAAGTAACATCTCTTGGCTATGCAGGAGGCATCAGGGCAACAGAGCTCTGGAAATCATATTGCACTGATCCAAAAGCATCATCTTCCAGCCCAGAAGTTCTCTGCTGGTCAAATTTCTCAAGACAAGATGCTGATGGCAAAGCAGCAGTGTTTCTTTTAAATTTTTTTCAGGCCTAATGGCTTATCACTGAGCTTGTCCTCAGGGAATGGAGTACAGGCAGATGATCTAAGCACAATATGAAGAGCCAAAACATCCATTTACTGGCCACATATCTGGTGTGAGGAGGAAGAAGGGACACTGATTTCAACTTAATTACGTTTTCAGACTATGCTTACAACATGGGAGAAAAATTGTCTGAGCTACACACTGCCCTTCCTCCCTCAGGAATATTCAGCTAATAGACTGACTGACATTTACGTTTCAATTCTGGAATGGGAAATAGAATCTGATTATTTACTTCTGTAAATAGTTCTGCCTTGACTAGGCAGTTATTCTAAGAGACAAAGGCAATAAAGCCCAGTTACTGAGCTTTGCTTAGTCCAAACAGTTTTCCCTGGAGGCAGCTCCCCCTCAACACCAATGTGGCAGGTACAGACACAGGCTGTGCAAACTCAGCTCTCAGCTTACAGACACCTCCTTCCTGAATCCTACAGCTCACAGCACTGGAATAGCTGATCCCACCAGGCCTAAGGGACACCTGGGTCCCCCCATCTGACCAGAGTGACCCGTGCTCATCACAAGCCAGTAGATGCGTCTTCCCTAAACCAATTCCTGCAGCAAGAACCTTCCTAACTCACACACCTTTGTACGCCAGGGGCCTCCTGCAAAGATGGATTTGAACAGGAGATAAAGGGCCATGGCTGCACACACCCAGCCCCTGCCTGTGCCCCTCCAAGTACTGTGAGGAAGGCAGAGTGACCGAATGCAAGCATCTGAAACTTAACGCTCATTTGATGCAGATCTTGAGCCTGATGCGAGTTTCCCCAGACCTTTAATGGAAAGTAATGTAAGCCCTGTTAAAGTGTAAAGCACAGGTCTGCAGCAAGTGGCTGATTGGGTTTTATTACCCTGGAAAATTAAAATCAGCAGTTCATCCTACTGTGAGCCTACTGATGGACCGAAGATGTTCCTCTGGTCCTTTTCCTTTTTTCTAATAAATGCAGATAAGTCCCTTCCCAACCTACCAAATTTTCACCAAGTCTGATCCTGAGCATCTGTAGATAGTTAAAAATACAAAGTCAAGCTCACAAGAGTTTCCAGTATGCAAACACTGGCAGAGCTTTCTTGCAGTCCTCTACTAATTGCAGTTCCCTTAGTGTATTCTCTAAAAAGATGTTCAGGTAGCAAAGCAAAAGTCTGCTGACAGGCTCTATGTACACGGCCCAATTGTTTACTAGAAGAAAAAGGAAATAACTTCACACAATTAAAAAAAAAATAAAATAATCTGACAACCAAAATACAGAAAATGCAGAGGCACTTTCTCTTTCCTTCCTTATTTCCTACAGCCCATCTGTAAGAGAAGTGCAAAATAATTACGTTTTCTGACATCTGAAGAAAAAGGAAACATCCAGGTTACGCCTACACAGGTTTCACTAAAGCTTTGGAACAGAAGCTCTGTATGCTGACATTGGTTTGTACTCTGGACATGCCCTCAGAAGCCAGACTGCTGTGCAGCTACAGACAATTTGTCCAGAAAGAATAGTTCCCTCCCTTTTTAGGTCATCGCTTCTACTGTTCAGGCTACAGAGGTAGTAAAAACAAAACTGAAACCCAACAACAATGAAACAAAACAAAAAAAATCCAAAATAAACAAAAGAACTTCAAAAGGAACCACACTCTTGCTATACTGTACATTCAGAACCCTGTGGCCACATTGTTGTCCTAACAATGAACAAACTCATTAAAAAACTCAACATTAACACACGAATGTGCAAAGAGCACATTCCAAAGTCAGTGCTGTGGTAAAGCAAGTGTTCGTCCACAGGGAGGGAAGGGGATTCTGTGAGACATCAGGGACAGAGAAAGGTTATTTCTGGCAGCCTACATGCTAACGTAAACAGGATCCGATTCTCCTTTTAAAGTTCCGTGCCAACAGAACTATTGAAATGTCATTTCCCACAAGAGGAGACTTTTCAGTAATCATTAAAAAATACATTAGAAAAAGGGAACCATAGAGCAAGAGACTATTGTGTTCCCGAGCTGGCAGCTGGTAGAGTAGCCCCTGTGTTTGCATTGGCATTTTGCTCCAGATGTTGTCTTCCTTTTGTCAAAAAAGAAAAACTGAGGCTGACACAGACTTTTAGGTCACCAGGGCCTCAATTTAACTTCATTTGGCTTCACTTGCTAGAGAGGAAGGAGCATGTTTTTGTAGTTGTGCTTCAAAGGTCCACTTCAACTTGGCTGCTCCTCAGTTAGCAAACTGCTGGTAGAAGGCAAGTTTGACCCTCTCAATGTGATGGCAGAGTTTAATAGCTGGTCCAAGCTTCAAGTCCATACACTCTTGAACAGTGGGCAGGGTCAGCAGCAGCAGGGCCTGGCCATCGATTTCCTGTCAGGAAACAAAATTCCATAGTGACTTTGTATTTTTATTCTCCCTGCTCCTTCAGATTTGACTACCCATAATTTCAGATTCATGACTATTTGTGAATTAGATGTTTCTTTCATGCTACTCCAGGCAGCTTAAAAATCTCTCTCACAAGTTAACTCCTTTCTTACAATGTCAGCTCAAATTCACTAGCTGAGGGACAGTCTCATGAGATGCTGTTGCAAAAAAAAAAAAAAAAAATCAACTTAACTAAAGAAACCAAGAAAATTTCATGCAGAAAGTCATTTTACCCAACCACTGTATCTTTCTATAGAAACAGAGGTTCTACAAGGTCAAGTAAATCCACCACTACAAACCATAGCCATAATTAGTTCTAGTACTACAGCTTTGATAGACAGCGCTTTTTATGGCAAATATTAGGCAAGATGCAAACAAAATGTTAACCTGACTGTTTGGTACTCTGGTTGTCACATTAACACAAAAACATTTCCTCCTGCAATACAACACTGCGATACCTGTAGTTACTATGTAAAATAGAAAATATCATATGGAAAAGTCAACATAAGTGGCAAAACTTTACCTCCTAGAAAACAGGTTCCTGCCTTCATGGTGCTTGGCTGTAGGCATGCTTTGTATTTTTGGGATTTGGATACCCCCCAGACCAAAATGCCCTTCACTGAGTGCTGAGAAGCCTGAGAAATTCTGGTCATTACCTTAACTCTCCTCTCCCAAACTGCTGTAGGTTGCCCAGGTGTTTGTTTCCTTGGGACTCTACTGAAAAATTCAAACTAGTTTCTTCTCATGATTCCTTAGAGGATAAGAAGCCAAGTGACAGATTCCACATTTTAACAGACAGAAAATGATACCTGGTCAAGGAAAATTCTCGCCAGTGGAGCACAGTCAGTGGATTTGAGGAATCGTACCACATCAGCCACACTCCACTCCAGAGGGTTACTGTCCAGCTGCAGCTTTTCAGCAACTTCCATCTTTATGTCCTAGACAAGCCATCCAGCGCAAAAAGAATTCCCAAAATATTACATGTGCCATGGACCAATGCTCCCATCTACTGCCCTAAACTCAAACACTCAGCTGACAACTAAAGCTCTAATGAGAGCAGAGGTTTCTTGGCCAGCAGAGATGTGCTCACGGTGGAGACTCCAACAGTGTTACAGACAGACAGCAAGGATCTAAAACCCAGGATTTGATCCACACCACGTCACTGCTCTGGTTGAACCAAGAGGAGTGCTAACAGCTGGGAAATGGGAAAGCTCACCATTCTGTCTACAGCTTTCTGCCTAGTTCTTTATTATAGTCCTGTCCTGAAATAAAAATGATTTTTAATTACTCTGTAGTTTCACAATGCCCTTTACGGGCTAACAGAGTGTTTTATGAGAGCACATGTACAATGGTTACAATTCCCAAGGTATTGGTGCTTGCCCAGCACTGAGCAAGCAGGAACAGAATTCTACATTCCCAGTTACCTTTGGCGAAGGAGGTTTATTCTCATCATCAGAAAAGGAAAAGGTCCTGAGCTTCCTCTTCCGCTTGTCTCGGTCCTGAGCCAGGGAATGAGACAGTTCACTCTGTGTGGGAGATGACGACAGCGATTTCTTCTCTGATACCTCTGATTCTTCAAGCAGTTCATCTTGGTGCTCTGAGGTACTGTCCTCAGTCAGAGACTCCTCATCCACCTCATCCTGGTCATCCTCCTCTTCTGCCCCACTGCCCTGAAGAGTTTGGAAAAAAGAAAAAAAGGCAATGAAATGAAAAACAACGTGAAGTTTAGGGCAAAAGCTGCAATTGCCACTCTCTGTCAGCTGTCACCTGCAGTGACAAGGAACTAACATCTGCTGTTTCAAGCGAGGCTGGTCAGAGATCACAGCCCGTGCCTATTAACGCTGTTGGCAGTGTCATACCTGGGGGGATCCAGCCGGGGTGTTATCCACGGACGTAGAGGAACGTTTTTTCTTGTGAACAAAAAAATGTTTCCGCCTCTTCCGTCTTTTATTTGGTTTCTTCATGGCTACTTCCAGGTTACTGTGGCCACCCGGGGGCCTACCTATCCGCTTGTTTTTCCGCTTCCCATAGTAGTGTGCTACCAGGACAGAAGAAAGGAGCACCGTGTTGAAATGCACCTTCAATGTCACTAGTTACGTTTGTCCATCGTCAGGACTGGAAAAATCAGTAGAAGGACATTTCCCAACAGGAAACCCGATTCTGCCAACCTTCAAAATCAGTCTGTCTGGATTTTCCTCTTCAATTTGGTGTAAGGGCCAAGAGTTACCCATCAATTTTGTTTGCCCTGTAAAGATTTACTTCCTCCATCTTCAAGAAGCCCCAAATGATCCGATTTTATACAAAAATCATCAGTTCAAAGAGTTGGTCCGATTTATTTGCACTTTTTACAATGTTTTGTAGTTTTTAAATATGGCCTCAATGCACTGTTTGTTCTCACAGTGTCAAAGGGTTAAAGTCAGTTTACAAAAACCTTAAAAACTAAGAAAAGAGCTTGAAGGTGTATTTTGTTGCACAACAAATTGGGAAAAGCAATTATAATGTCACTTAAATTACAGTGTTAGTGAGTTCTTGTCCCAAAAGTTGTCTTAAGAAAGTAAAGCTTTAAGCACACAACAAAAAGTTAAGCCATGGTTCTACTACTTAATGTAGAATCAATTTTTTTCTCCCCTACACATTGGTACATGGATATTTTGTAGGTTTGTGCATGTAGAGCTTGAGGTGTTCTTTCTGTAAGCAAAGCAATGTATTTTGGATTCCTTCTGGAGCCAAAGCCAAAAGAAACTAAAATGTAACACTCCAAGCTCCACCTCGTTATGAGATTAGTGAACTACTCACTGTATTTAGTCTTTGTCAGGACAGAGCAGTTCTCAGAACACTTATCCAGCACCATCTGAGGGCCGAAGAGGTTTGGACAACATTCCAGCTTGATGCATGTTTTCCTACAGAAGTCTGCCACCCGATCTGCTGTCCTCACAACTTCCACAGTCGCACGGTAGCTCTTGCCTTTGTATCTAGCATTGGAAATATGGTCATAGTTCAGGAATCTTCCAATTACCAGCAGTAAAAAAGTACTTCATTTATTGCTTTGAGATCAAACAGAGAAATCTGAGCAATGATGAACTTTATGGACTGTCAAGTCTGGGAAACAGGTACTCCTGTCTCTTATGACGGATCCCCAAATAAAGAAAAGCCATCACCAGAGGTGGCTGCAGCACCAAACACAGGAGCACTGCCCTGTCAGAGACTACAAAATACCATCTGAGAGGACGGGCCCAGAGTTCACGTGTTTTGTTTTCTTTGCTCACAGATGGTTTGTCCTTTCTTTGCTTTTATGGGACTGCAGAAGTTCCCGCTGTGACATGGACAGCTGGTCCCACAAAACAACACCAGGAGCACCCCCTGAGCTAATCATGGTAAGAGCAGACAGTTTTTGGTGAGCCTTCTATGCACAGCCTATGGTAAGCAAATGGATTACTGCCACATTTCCAATCAATTTTTATCTAACTGCTGAACAGTTTGCCAGGACAGTCACTTGCCATGATGGCTGGACATATTGCTCCTGTTTGATATAAATTAAGGAAAGATTTCTTTTTGTTCACCAGCCTTGCCATTACCCTGACAGAGCCACTCTGTGCAGTATCTGCCAGAGCTGTTCATCATTTCTGCTTTGTTCTCTCAGCACAGCTACAGGCACATGCTGATATCTATTAGGGGTGTTTCAGGCCTCCAAGTATCTTGCTAATGCCTTGAAAAAAAGTGCAATATTATCATAGTCCAGATATCCCTGGTGCCATTACTGTGACAAGAGAAAGCACACAGCAACTTTGATGAAGCTAAACAAATACTTTTTCCTTTATTCTTCAGCTACATCTTCCATTTACACTAATCTTTCATGTCGCCCTCTTATTGCCCAAACCCAGAGCAATCCTTCAATACACGGAAAGGGGTCTTTTTATACACGAAACTGATCCAGCAAAAGATTTACTGACAGAAAAGATTTCAAAAATATGTAGGAAAGTGTGCTATGGCACACTGGGAAAATCTAATCTCTAGTATGCAAACACAGTGACCTAATTACAAAACCATCCCTAGACTATAAAGTAGTATCTGGACTTATCAAATATATGCAAATACGTTCAGTGCTTTTTTCCTTGCCGCAAAATAATCTCGCCAAGAAGCTGCAACCCAAAGAGCTCAGCAAGAAAACTAGAGAGTGCTTTAGGGGAGACTGCTGTAGAAAAACTTCCATGCCAGGCCATTTCAAAGCACTGTTGTCACTTCATTTCTGAAGAATCTTCTTCCACTGAGAAATCTGAGTGGAAATGCCACGGGAGCCTGAGAAGCCTCCCAAGCAGTATGTGCTTCTGCTTTAAAACACTGACAATTATCTTCAGGTGAATTAAATAATCTTAAAACCTCACCTGAAGGTCTGTCAATGTACACACACTGTTGTACCAGTACCACAGCAGTTTCACTTGGCCGCTGGCATGCCAGCAGCAGGGTATGCCTGGCATATTATATAGCATTTAAATGGGATGCACTTCACCAAGCACTCATCAAGAAATCTGTGAAGAATTCAACATCTAATGGCTGTTGGCATCTTGATACGCTCTAAGCAATTTTTTCCTCCTCTGAAAGGTATGAAGTTAAAGCACAGACTGCAGAGAAATGCTACTGGGATCAACTAAACGGGGAGCAGGGCAAGAGTTTACTTGGCTTTTAGGGTCTCTCCATGTCCATGCCAGGCAGCCTCTTCGTCCAGCTGCAGCTCTCGCAGGACACGGCTGGGTTTGTAGGCGGCATTGATCAACAGAGTGAGAACCTACAGCGTGGGAGGGAAGAGCAGAAAATATGTGTAAGTTATTTGTACAATTAATCTGTTTTAAAGTGCCAGGGTAGAATAGGAAATTACTGCTATTCATCCAAATTATCTAGCATCAAAGCACTCATTCACAGCAGGATTACAGATACCTCCTGATACTGCCAAAATGAACACTGAGAGCAGTCGACACTTTGGGCCTTGCCAACCTTCAAAATTTGTCTGCAGAGTCATGAGTGTGTCTGGCAATTTCCAAGTCATTGCCCTTGAATTACACAGCACTAAATTAACGCCTGGGGCTGAATAACTACAAAACTTGCATAACCTTGGCTAAATCTAAGTGATTATCTTAGAGATTGTATGTCATGTGAAGATGTGCCAAAAAATGCTGCAGGATTTTGCTGCCTGCCAACCCACCACTTACAACAAAATCATACTGCAGAATCTTAAGCTCTCATCTGTTTTGCTTTCAGGAACCGTGACAAGGCCTGTACTATAATAAAATGATAATTTCTCTGGTAAAGTAACTCGAAGTTGTGAATAACCTGAAGTTCGGGGGGTATAGTACAAAACATGCACTCAAACTGTATTTTTAACTTCAGTATGTGCTTACTCCAAATCATTCCAAAATTGGGTGCATCAGAACCTTGGTATTACAGACTTGCAGCTTCATTACTACTAATGCAGCAGTCCAGAAATAAAAAAAATAAAAAATTAAATATAGTGCAAGTCCAATCTCTCTCTAGGATTCATACAGGGAGCACGACTCATAACTGAAATGAATGTACCTAAGCATATTGGTTGAACTGTTAGCAACACTCAGCATCTGCACATCAGCAAGATTTGTGCACACTTTCTGCTTTCAGGCAATGAAGCAGATTAAACCTTCAAGGTTAAATGAAGCTGTCACAGAATTTCACACTTGTTCTTCTGCAGTTCTTAATTCAGAGCATTGAAGCTCACGGAAAGGACGGGGTAATATTCTGCATGCAAAAACGGACCTTTTTCAGTAATCAGCTTGACTCTGACAACCAGACTCTTGTTTTACAGCATGTCTGATAAGACACTTAGTAGGGAATTTAAAAATTCCAAAGACCTTGAGCCAATTTCTACATTTAAAGTGATCACTTTGTGAGAGCTCAAGTGTGCACATGTAGTTACGCCTTAGGAAATCTCCAGCCTCTCAGGTCAGATAATAAGACCCCACGGCCTTTTTGGAGATTTCAGAAAAATAATTATTGCATTAAAGGATCTGCAAATTTGCTGTGAAACACCTTGTGGAGAAGAGGCTCTTTGGCATTAAAGAAAGGATCTTTCTCCCACAATTACATTACAAAGCAAAACTGCAATTTCCCCTGATCTTTGCAAATTGTATCCTACTTGCAAAACCCAGAGAATTCTTTTAGTTTTCCAATTAGGGAAAATAGTTTGCCATTTCTACTGAGAAAAATCTGTATTTCCTCTGTTTTAACATCAACAGTGCAAACTGTAAAGGAATTTTGGGATTATCTTCAGCTAAATTCTGTTAATTAAATTTGAAGCATTTATTACAGCTATAAAGAGATACTGACTTCTTTGATTGTGGCAATTACAGGTTGCACATTTAACCTAAAGTAAAATTTAGCAGTAGAAGGCTGACTGTAACTCAGATAAATGAGAGGCTTTTACTCTTTCCAGCCATTCATAAAACCGTTTATGATTTATACTTGACTAAATGCAAAAAGACCCTCTTTAATAAATTCAAGCTGATAATGAGTAATTACCCATCTGTAATTAGAGACACTCGGTGTTTATGACAGGCCCACTCTGCACAGCCACCTCACCTCTTTGAGCACAAGGACACAGTTCCCAGGTCCCACGGACTGGGGGAGCTCTGCAATCCTGCCCTTGTTCAGGTAAGGCCCCGAGAAACACCGGTGGTTGAAGTAGATCTTTGGGCAGCAGTACTTGCCATTAATTACCACTGAGAAATGAGAAAGCAAAGATTGAAAACCACGTGCTACAACCCCCCCAGGAAAGAAGCTTGCAATACTACAGTAATAGTTCGTCTGCTGTGAAAAAGGAGGGGAGAGAGTCTTGAGTGACATGAATTCGGGGTAGTTTCTGCATCACGTTTGCAATGACAGCAGTAGTTATTCCATGTTGCCAAAATATTTTTCATACTTCACACCCATGCTTGCAAATTGTCAAACTGTAGTAAATAAAGATGGTCATCCATCAGGAAAGAAACATTCCCTCCTGGCTAGTCTGATCCTTCATGGCATTACACCAGTGAGAACAGGAAAGACAAAGACAATCCCAACTTTCTGGTAACAGAAGCAGTTCCTACACAGCAATTACACATAAATTTTCCAGTCAAGTAATTATCTCTCCCCCAAAACTTCTGTCACCAGAGAAGCTGGCAAAATTATTCTACACTGTTTATCCTAAATTGCAGCATAACATGGCTTTGCATTTTTAGACTCTTTTCCCTCAATCAGCAAACAAAAGATGCAGCAACTGATGAAGTGACCTTTGATGATGTGACATCAAGCATTCTAAACTCATTAAATGCTTCAATGTTTCTCAAAATTGAAGTGTAGTACACATTCCAATACAGTTATGTGTAAAAACAATATATTTTTACCAACTGGTGTTGTAGTTTTCCTTGACTGATCAACACCATCACTTAAAGATCTTAAATTCAGTGGTTGAAAACTGGCAGATAAACAAATGAAGTCAAACTTACATTATGACTCTATTAAAAGCCAATTAAACTGCTAAACAAGCACACATCATTTCTGTCAACGCTTGCTTTGGGTGAAGCTTCAGATGTGCACTTCACTGTACAGAAAACAGCAGAGGAGGCACTTTGTTGCCAAATGGATGGATCTGTGTGACTGTTTCACCAGCAGATGTACTTATTCATCACATTCGTTCTTGCAACAGTTTAGAAAATTATTAGATTTCGCCATCTGGCACACAAAGCAGTTTACTCTTTGAATTGCTTTTGTTTATCACGATGATGAAGTTAACATAAAAAACAGACAGACCTGCTTCCCAAAGCTAAAATCCAACCACTCAAGAGCACAGATGTAGCGTCTCTGTTTCTCCCAACATTATTAAACATAGCAGGGGACAATAAAAAGTCACCTGCACAGGTCACAGTACACACAGAGATCCAGGCATCCTCGGCTGGGGGGCAATGTTCTGGTGTAAAAATCTCATTAATCTCATCTCCAGGTTTAATGCACACATGAACTGCAGGACACAAGTAATTACATGGTTTTGTTTGTTTCATTCTTTTTTGAAGCTCAACAAATCATCAAGGGATGAAAAATCTTCAAGCCCTTTCCTCCTCCTCCCCCCTCTCCTAACAGTGCTGAGCAGGTGAACTGTTAGAGGATTTTGTCTTTGTTAGCCTGACCTCTGTGATCAATACCTGAGTCAGAAGAGTTCAGTTCCTGGTTCTTTAGTCCATCATGAACTGTCCTTGAAGACAAAATTCTGAAATGAAAAGAAGTAGTTTGGTAAAAGGGACAGATGGTAAAGAGTCACCACTCACACAGTTACTAAAACACCATCACATTTTTTTTTTCCTTAGCTCCAGCTTTAATAATCTGCTTTTGATACCTCCCCTGTTTCACAATATTAACATGCAAAAACTCCCAAATTCAATTTGGAAAGGACTTCTGCACTACTACAGCCAGCAGCAATCCTTCCTTGCTTGAAGTTGATGGTCTACCGTGGCGAAAAACACCACCAAAGCCACCCACAGGAGTTTACATCTCCTGCCACATCTTAACTTCCCATTTAATGGCACAAGGCAGCATGGTCTTAACTTATACATCTTGAAAAAGCTGGATTTTAAACAAAATACAATCAAAATGACTCAAGTACTCTGGTAAGGATCGCAGTAACAAAACATGGCAGAACAGTCTGCTCAGTATTTTAGGAGCAATGAAAACACTGGCAGCACTACTGACAGCTCTGGTGTCTGTAAAGCTGTAGGAGCCAATAAAGCCAACTGGGAGGTATTCATGGAGCATTTCTGAGCAGGCTCACAGGAAAGAGTTTCATATGCATGACACAGAGTTTGGAAATAAATTGTAGATATTAGTAGAACTCTTCTTTTTTGGCTGGTCTGGGCCAAATTTATTCTGGGAAGGAGCGATTAGAAGTTCATCTACTAAATGACAGCACACACTAAAGTGAATTTTTCTGATCAGCTGTGCTAAATTAGTTACATGTTAAGGCAGCCACATTTTTTAAGCATGTTTACATTACAGAAACTGTATTATTTCAGAGAGGAATATAACCAAAAGGAAATACAGAATTTTTTCCTACTGCTCACCATTAAAAAGAGGCTCAAGCACAAATTTACAATCTTAAGATCAGAGCAGTTTTTCTCAACTGCACAATACAGTCTTCTAAAAGTGAAAGACCAACAACTTCAACCCCAGGACTTCAATGGCTTAACCTATTCAATAATTCAGCTCAGTTGCAATAGCATTGTGAAAAAACAAATTCCAAGCTTTCTATCTCCTCCTGCTGTAATGCAAGAGGTCTTTTTGAACATCAGTAGAAACTACCAGCATTAACACAAATGGATTGTAGAATCTTTCAACCCTCAGTAGAGTACTTCTGTAAAGCTAAATCTTCCCTAACACAGCATGATTTTCCAATTAGAAAAAGAGAAAAAACCCAAACCAAACCCCAACAAAAAATAAAAGCAAAAGACCTGTTACTTACTGTTTTTCTGGTTGAACCACTGCAATTTTTTTCTGCTTGTTTACTGAAAGGAAGAAAGAAAACATAAACAGCAAAGTATGAGAGGTAAACAAAAACATTTAGTACAAAAAATAGTGAACTCTTTTCTCCTAAGTTACATCGCAAAGAGAATCCAAGTTCCGAGTCACTGGCAGTGTCAGACAGCTGACCCATCTGCACTACAGTAACTGGCCTAAGTCATTGACTTTCACTAAAAATTCATTAAATCAGGCATGATATCCCCAGCCTTCCAGGAAATCTCACCCTTTGTACATCTTTTATTTGTACCATAGCCTCTAAACTACCTATAATACTTCCAAAAAGGAATTATATGCTTTCTTTTCAGCACTCAAAGGTTCTTTGGCCTAACTTCCCACTTCACTGGCACAGCAACTTCAACACTGTTTAACTTTGAAATGGAATGAAATCAGCAGGTTAAAAACACATATGACTTAAGCCAGTTGCTCTGGAGGAAAACACTTGCAACTAAGTCAGTCATTAGAGTGATGGGTCCACTTGCCAATTCTGGCTTTCACAGCCAGGTAATAACATCAAACAAGCCAATGCAACATATGCCTCTTCAAGCTTCGTCCCCAAAAGACTTTTGGATTTTCTTTAAAGCATTTTTCCCCTAATTAGGATACCCCCTACTCCCTCCTGTCCTTGGCAGTTCAGGCAGATTAGTTTCTCTTGCTTTGACTTGCAGTAAATAACAGCTCACTCCAATCTTAAAATTTTCTTATCTTACTTAATGAACAGGCAGGAAATTCTTTAGTTTCTCCAACTCCCACTAAACTTCAGTAAACAGAGCTCACTAACCAGTTGAGAGAAGACATTACCTTATCCTACTTAGTCATGTAGTTAAAACAGGTAGGATTTACTTTTCAGCACTTTGTCATTAAGGGATCATTACCCCCTGGCCCATTTAGAAAGCCAGTCCCCTTTATTTAGACTCCAGAATGTAATACACACCCCACACTGTTTTGTTATGGCATTCATTTTACTTGAACAAGTGCAAGTGTAAAATCAGTATCAGGGTCAGACACACTTCAACAACAGTTCAGACAGAAGTAAACACAGAGCATGGGGGTTTGTGTGTGTACACAACATACACGATTTCTTTGTTATGACTAATGGATTGTTTCCCCAGGCTTGTACAGCATCCAAGGGTCCCGAGCCAACACTGCTGTTTTGGAGCTGTTGTACGGCTTCCAACTGTGCCCAACAGCCAGGGGAACACTTGTGCAAGGCACAGATTCTCTGTGCATGATGAAGGTTTTCAAATGCAGTGATGTCAGCAATAATTCTGCAGTAGCCTGCTCTGGAAGGTCTGACCATCTCTATCCACCCAGGTAACCACTGCAAACAGAGCAGAGCTGGTACCTATTGCTTTGCGAGGAGGCCTGAGCTGATATCCATTCGTCTCACACCAACCCACTGGAAATATATTCATTGATTCCACACTCACTATGCAGTCAGGGACGGGTTTCTTGGAACCTGTTCAGTTTAGAAAAGAAAAAATTGAAACAAGTAATAAAACCCCCAGTTTGGTTAACGCTTGTTATCTGTTTGCCAGTGAAGCCACTTTTACTTGCGGCATATCTGGAACACAGTATCAATCATTTATTCATCCCCTTTTACTGACCAGATTCTTTCCTGCCCTCATTTACTTCCTCCTGAAGGCTGGAGATGGGAATTTGCCATCCACAGTTTAGCAGAGATGCACAGTGCATAGTAAGTGCATGCTGATGTACTTTCAATCAAGAAATGGGATTATAAAGGAGAACAGACAGAGGCCCACTCTATTTTAATGGGGAACCTCTGTAAGTTTTGTTCCTAGATCTGGCCAAAGCTTGCTTAGAATGCAAGTCACTGGTTTGTGAAACTGTTCCAAGGCCCTTGCTTTCTAAAAGACCCCAATCAGCACTTGCACGGTGCACCAGCCCAGCACTGACACTGCAATGCACAAATGCCATTTTTGGCTTAAATAAGCAGTGTCAGCCAAGACAAAGTGGAAACACACAATGCAACTGGGGTTTGCTGTGTTTTCACTGAGGAAACTGTAACTTGGTCCCATACTCTGCAACAGTGAGTATTCTCCAGATACACCTCAGGTCTGATGATGGCAGCACAGAAGAACCAATGGAGCGCTACTTTCTCTTCCCACATCAGGCTTACCCTCCAGCTGAAGCCAGAGGTAGGAATCTTTCAACTTGGTGACTGTAGCAATGCAAACTTCTTCAGGATCAACTGGGTTCACAGCCTCGAGTTTCATATTCTCTTTAAAGCCATGGTCAGAAGTTAACTAGGAAAAAGCCAGAATATCCCAGTAAGATACCAACTGTGTGTGTGTGTGATATGCACAGCCATGAACACGAGCAACACAAAAACTTCAGTGCTGAATAACACAGAAAGATACTCAGGCAGACAGAAGATTTCAGATAATTAGCGCATTGAATACGAGATATATTATGAACTATGAAGAATTTAAGTTAAAAAAATCTCTGAAGACAGACCTAGAAAAGAACCTATTTGTTCTCAATAAATAAAGGATGCTGAGACCCACTGAAAGGACTGAGTGCATTCTCAGCAATCAGGAATTCTCTGCTGCTTGCTACCCAAGTGATAAGTCTGACAAATAGTCTGACCAGGTTCTCTATTCCACCGTGTTAGCTTGGAAATCCACTTTACGTATGCAAATAACATTCCTGCCTCATCCAAGTGAGTTCTGGCAGACAGCATAGGAAGCTTTTTTTTCATTTTAAATTTTTTTGGGTAAGTAGGATCTTACTTTATTCACCAATTTAGTTCACATTTATTAAAAAAAAAAATAAAATCCCCAAAATGTAGGAATGGATGTTTATCCAGATCTGAAGCTCCTGAATTAAAGATAAGAAGTAGCAGCCAGACAGAGGACTCTTCCTCCCAGAGCCACTCTGTAACACAATTGCAGGATCAATACATTATGAATTCTGGAACTAGACTACAGTGATCAACTCTTCTCAGAAAGGGATAATAAATTCAATGACCTGTTCTAAGATGCCACAGCTTACAAGACAGAACAAGGGCAACAAGAATTCATGGCCAGCAACACTCTCTTCAAAAAATGGTAATTATTCATTTTAATTTCTCCCCTAAGCACTGCAGTAGCCCAAGTATTGTAAATGGAACTGGAAGGCAGGTGTTAATAGAACCCTTTTCTGCTTGACAAGGTATTGTTCTTTGGGAGACAGCAATACTGTCATTGAACCAACAGAAGCCCAAAATGTTGCAAGTCCTTCAGGCGCTGATTAATGTAAAATGATTATCTGGTACTAATTTAAGATGACTTGGTATTGATCAATACAGTGGAATTAATTTTTCAGGCTGAAAGGATGAAAGATTGAAAGAGCACACTAAATAAATGAAAATAAAGTCTATTGAAAGGCCCTGTTTCCACAATTACAGGAGTACCAAGGATTGATGCTGTTCTGTGACTCTTCCACAGGCTCTTACACATCTCAATTTCACAAAACAAACATTTACTTTCAATCTGCATTATCACAACTGAAACATTTGGTCCACTGCTTCCTTACGTAGGGAACTGGCATGCACGCTCAGTTCACATACATTTCTACTCTTATCTCTTCTGTTTCCTGAGTTATCCCAGGTAAGGTGTTAAGGCACTCAAATGTGTCCAGAGGAAGGCAATTAGCTGGTGAAAGGGCTGAAGGAATGTCCTGTGAGGAGCAGCTCAGGACTCTGCGTTTGTCCAGTTTGGAGAAAAGGACGTTGAGGGGTGACCTCACTGCTCCCTGCAGCTTCCAGAGGAGGGGAAGAGGAGAGGGAGGTGCTGATCTCCATGACAGGACATGTGGGAATGGTTCCAAACTGTGTCAGGGGAGGCTCAGACTTGACATCTGGCAGCATTTCTTTACTGAGGGGGTGGTCAAACCCTGTAACTGGCTTCCCAGAGAGGTGCCCAATGCTCCATCCCTGCCAGTGTTTAAGGGGCATCTGGACAACACCCTTAACTTCTGGTCAGCCCTGAAGAGGATCAGGCTGTTGGACTGGATGGTCATTGTAGGTCCCTTTCAACTAAAATAGCCTATTCTACTTGGAAAGGCAATTTAACTAAAAAACATGGAAAAGTTTCTTCTCCCTGGAATCAAGAGTGTCATTCACATAACAGAAGAGATTTTTCTCAGGAGAACCTTACCGAGGGGAAGCAGCTCTGGGGAGCGGCCTCAGCACCGCACTGTTTGAGGTAGTCTGCCCAGTCGAAGTCCTGCCCAGGGTAACCTAGGAGAAGGAAAAGCCAAGGGGTTAGAGTTTAACAGCCTGAGACTCCATTCAAACTGACATGAAATACAGAGCACTGAGATCTGTTCGGGTCACTCAGGTTTGTCAGCTGACTACAGCTTCCTCAGCCACCTGAATCACAAAGGAAGTACATCTGCTAAGCAGACAATTCAAACAGGGGCAAGCACTCACCCTTTTCACAGGGTACAGATGAAATTCAGGAAAGATTTCTGCAATTGCTGTTGTGTCAGCTCTGAAACTTTATTTTTTTTTGAAACAGAGCAGTCAAAATGTGCACAATATCAACATATTACTCTCTCAAAGACGTGCTAAACATTAAGTCATTAAAGAGAGCAGTCAGATGTGCCAAGAGGCTCATCAAGTTTGCCAAGAGCTGTAGATCTGCATTTATGTTTGAAGGGAAGACTCTTAACAAGGAGCCCATCAGGAGACAGAGAATCCTTCCAAGAAAAACTATTCTCTTCTTGGGGGAAATACTTGGCTTCCCTGTGATCTAATAAAAGCAAATAACTAAAGGGAAGAGGGTGCAGAAGTGTGCTGCCATGTCAGTTTGAGGCTGGCAGTAAATCAGCAAGGAGACAAGTCCTGCAGTTATTCCACTCCCCTACAAGGGACACCTGTGACAATGGTTTAAGCAATCAAACAAAATCTTAAACCCAGTCTAAGAATATAGTATTAACACGACAAACTAAACACACCAAGTTCAACCATGCCATGTCTACATACATTTTAAATATGTGGGATGGTGACTCTACCACTTCCTTGGGCAGCCTGTTCCAATCTGTGATAACCCCTTCTGTGAAGAAGTTTTCCCTAATATCCAAGCTAAACCTCCCCTGGCACAACTTGAGGCCATTTCTTCTCATCCTGTCACTTGTTACCTGGGAAAAGGGACCGGCCCCCAGCTGGCTACAACATCCTTCTTATAGGCAGTTGTAGAGAGCAAGAAGGTTCCCCCTGAGCCTCCTTCTCTTCAGGCTGAGCCCTCTCAGCCACTCATTGCAGGACTTGTGCTCCAGACCCTTCTCCAGTTCTGTTCCCTTCTCTGGACACACTCCAGCACCTCAATGTCTTTCTTGTAGTGAGGCCCAAAACTGAACACAGGATTTGAGGTGTGGCCTCACCAGTCCAACCTAAATTATTTTGTGACTTTTACCCCCTCAGAGAGGGCTGAACCACAGAAGGATCTATTTATTTTTCTCAGTTTTATCAGTGCCAGTAGGGCTCTTGAGACCTCACACAGTTCAGAACTCCCACCATGTGCAAGGGGACTACGGGAACAGGAACATACAATCTTCGTCAGCTCCAGTCACAGTGAGATTTCATTTTTCACATGCAAAATTCTAGGTAATGCTGGTAAAGCAAAGCAACTTTTTGTATTTTTAACTGCCTGAAAGGCAGGAGACAAACATCCTATGGTCTTTGCTCCTCTGATGTAAGGAGCACCTAAAACAAAACATTCTGAATTCTGAGATGGTGAATCAGAAAATTGACTCCCTGATTTTACAATACCGTTGACATTTCCACTTTGAGAAAATGAAGAAACATTTCAGCAGCTGAGGAACACTCCCCTATTCCCTTATGTCCCGAAGCAATGTTTCAGCAATCTGCTACAGTGCCTGATAGGTCCTTGATAAAAAAATAGTTCATTAACTTCTAAGTGATAAGATATCCTAAAAAATATTATAAAATGTAGGATAACAATGTTCCATTCTGATCAGAATCAAAAACCCAATGCAAAGACTATGGGCTTCTGACATCAAGTTAATTAAGGCTGAAATCAACATTTCTTTCAGCTCTGGAAGACATACACCACTCATTCCAGGGTTCAGGTTTTTATGCATGACCAGCATTCCCCAGCATCTCTCATCTTCCCAAATCCAGGCTCATACCCAGGAACCTTCAGTTTCACAGAATTTGATCATTCTTGTTCTTTGCTTGTGCTACTACATGTAACAGTTTTGCAGAGGTGCAGTCCTAAACAGAGCAGTGGGGACTGGGGACCTGCTCCCTTCGGAGAGGGGTGGGCACGACAGGGCTGCACAGACGTACCTGGGGGGGGACTGAGGTTCAGGCCGTTCTTCAGGCTCCACTGCACGGGGAAAATCCCAGCACTGTTGACATGACAAACGTAAGACTGGCTGGTGGGACGGTCTGGTCTCAGGTCATCTATTTCTATCATGAAATATTTGTCATTGAACACCTGTAGTCAGGCAAAAGAGAATCACGGCATCTGGTGAGTAGCAGGTTCTGGATCTGCTGCTCCCTCTCCCTCGTTTTGTTAACTTCAGGAAACAGCAACACTGTATGATAGAAACCCTTTATCTTGAAATACTTTGAATATTAAAAAAATTAAATGAGAATCTAGGGGACTTATCAACCAGTGGATGCCTCCTCTGCATTATCCGGAAAGTTAACAAATATAAATAATAAAAGTTAATGTATAAGCACTTAAAAAATTAGGTGATCAAGAGCTACGTGAAATTTTCTCATGAAAAATGCAGAGGAATTAGTGTTTGTGGTCTTCCTACTCTTCCACAATAAAAACCTGCTTATTTTAATGAGGCTGTGTCCTGGGATGGATTGTCACGAGTAAACCCGCTCCACTGCTGAAGCAAATAGAAGCAGGGCAAGTAAATAGCAAGAAAAGTAAAACCTGATTATGTTGGGAGAGTGTTCATTTCAACTTTTAAATCTGGTCATCTAAATGTCATATGTACCTACTAATGACAAAATGTCATATGTACGTAGCAATGGTACAGCTTTTGCACAAGAAAAAGAGCCACCAAAAATCTATCTTCAACAGGATACTCATATTATAAGAGAATACATCAATTTTAAAAAGCTGGGTTTGACAATTTTAGTAATTTGATCTTTTAAGTTTGTATCTTTATGGAACTTTTCCCCTCTATTCAAATCCCATGGCTTTACCACCAGCAGTTAAGATGCTTTATCATGGCAGCCTGTCCCCCGAGGGAGACATACAAAATACTTCATTTGGAAACTAGTTCAAGATTTTAAGATAATCAGTTAATGAGAATTCACTGAGCATTTAAGAACAGAAGTTGCAGTAGAACTGAATCTTAGTAGGACTAGTTTAAGACTGCTGGTACCTTAAGAACTGTAGCAGGAGAGATTACAAAAGGAGCCATTGGATCCACAGCTTCCAACTTCATGCCTTCGGAGAACGAATGCACTCCAATCACAGGTTTATCCTGAAAAATGAGGTGTCAGTGTGATTACCTGCCTTTCTCCATCAAAAGAGAGATGTACCTTACATAAATCAGCTGAAGAGGATGACTTAAGTTTTTATTAGCTCATTCTAAGAAATCAGCCTGTCGGAACACCAGCAACTTCTCCAGGTGAAAAGGCCAACAATGCCCTCTGAGACTGACAAGTCTTCAGTGAGTTTTAGGAAATTGAGTTCCTGTCATTTCCTCCTCTGACATTCTCCACACAGAAACAAGATTTGACAATACAGGGTGCTCTGGTAAGTCAAGAGAAACGTTCTGGGGTTTGTTCCTCTAATTTTAGCACTCCTCTAACCACTAACGAGCTACACTAAACGACAACTATACAGCCTCAGTTTTCAGTCTAACAAAAACTTGCAGAACAAGGCTCCTGCTCCAGAATTATGTATCTCCCACTCCATATATGACCCAACACATTCAAGAGCAACAGCACCTCCTCTTCTATTCTGCTTAAGGGTCCAAATAAAGCTGGGAAAAATGAATTAAGAACTTGAAGATCTAAATTTGCATTCCTACTTCTTAAAACATGTTAAGATTTTTTTTTAATTATTATTATAATCAATTAGAGAGATTTCTGTAATCCAACAATCTGCAGTATCCTCCAGAAGGACACTAATCTGCAAGACCAAAGTGGGCAAACAACTAGAGATGTCCAGAATTGTGATGGGTGCATTGTCTAACTTACCAAGAATTGATAATAGTATGGTTATTTTTTATTATCCTTACATTTTTAAACTAGAGGGAGAAAGGAAATAAATTTTGAAAACCAACAGAACAAAACAGGGAAAGAATTTTGAGTGACTGACTTCCCTGAATCATTTCTTAGGAATATAACATTTTTATGGTATCATCCACAGCATTAAACTACCTTAAAAAGATCTGTAGGAACAGATGACTCCTCCTCCTCCTCTTTCACCTTATTCAGGATCTCCTGCCAATCTGCTTCGCTCCTCAAGGACCTAATGGCTTGAGGAAAAAGAGGAAATGAATGAATAAAGTCACCTCTTCCTTCAGAACACAGAACAATAAAGCCAAAAGTTTGATCTGTGCTTATCTAACTGCTAAATTCTTATCTGTTCAGAATCTGAGCAAATGCCTTCCTTCTCAAAAATGTACTGTTTTCTTCAACATTTGCCTTTTCATGAAGAGGAACTGAACAAGCGACGCTGTATCACCCATACACTGCCCAGCCTGCTTTTTCTGACAGAACAGAAATCACATCAACACCACGGAAAACTTCTGGAGAAACACGTGACCAGAAAACAAATCCCCAGCTGGATAGTGCTGGCTGGTTTTACGCTTAAGCAAGCAGAAAGTTCAAGAAGTGTTCCACGAGCCTGTTCCAGCTGTATAAGTTACTCCTTCAGCATCTGCAATTGCAGAGCACACACCTCTGACAGAACAGAAACTACTCATAGCAGTGCCATCGTGCCCAAAAGATCCCTGGGAGTGTGTCAAAGTTCTCACACAGGCACAAAAAGGAAACAAATCCAGTAGCTAACTAATATTTTTCAAAGACACCAATCACTTAAATAGTGCTGTGGAATCCACCCATCTGGTGCTTGGCAGTGATTTGGCATCTCCCTGTTCACAGTCCTGATTTCAGCAGAGATTGGTCAAGCACTAGAAAAAGCAGATGCTCAGTCATTTCAACAGAATTGGTTTGGTCTCCTCAGCATGATTTCTTCTTGCTGTGAGGGGAAAAAACAGTAAAAAAAACTCCCACAACAAAAACAACTGTTCTAAACAACTTGAACTTCTTCAACTAATAGCACTGAGTATGCCCGAACCTTAGATGTACACCTGCAGAAAGGCTTTAGGGTAATGCTCAACATTTTCCAGCTTTATCCCAAGGTTTTCCTTCATCAGGAAACACGTTACATCACCGCTCAGCCTGTAAGTCAACCATGTTGTTTCTGCCAATTTATAACCCAGTTCTTTTCTGACATGAAAAATACAGCCACCTCTCCCACGCTCTGCCTCAGTTTCCATGCACTCATTCCTTTTTTTAAGGGACATTTTCATATTTTTAAGAGTGTCTAAATTAATCCAGTGAACTTGAGGGTCACAACTGCAAAAGCTCCTGTTGAGCAGTACTTCAAAACCGTAAGACTTTCTCACCCCCAGGAATACAAACCTAATAAAAATAACAGTGAAGGCAATCCCTTCCTCAGTACCTCCCTTTCCACAAACAGGTGGAAAGTTTTGACAGGCAAAAGCCATTTATCAACTTCTGAATGAGTGGATGAAAGATCTTGGAGAACAATTTTTTTTTTTAACTTACATTTTATTAGATCTTATCAGATCCCACAGTGATTATGTGACCACCATGTGCACCCAGAGGGCAGATTCAGAGCACTAAAGCAGCAGCAGTGCTCTCCACCCTCTGATCATGAAATAAAATATGCTAATACATAAAAAAGTAGATGTTTCGAAGTACCTAAAGGTGGTTGCAGGCTATATCCATGCTGGGCTGCCCAACCCACTTGGTGAAGGAAAGGGTCCAAGTAGAACAGCCACTGGTCAAATTTGTCAGAATCCTCCAGCCCTTCATATCTCAACTTCAGTCTCCCCCCAACATTTTCTACCACGGTGACTATCCAGGCTTCCAGGGAATCCCGGATGTTTTGCAGTTCTAGTCGGGAGCCTGGTGCAATGAGATCCAACGGATTTTTCCCTCTGTGAAGCTACAAAAAGAATACAATTATTCTGTACAGCAGAACAAAACGAAGCCCATACTTCCATCTCTTTACACACTATTTTTTTGCATAAAGAAAGTATGAATACAGAAGAAATACATGTCCCCTACTAACACGAGACAGAAATGACAATGTTCAGAATCACTGCTGTTTGCATCAGAGCTTCCTCACTGCCTGTGGATACAGTCACACATTTCACTTACATCCTCATTATCATTGTCAGAGGCATTATCACTTATATATTCAAGGTTTGAAGGAAACATGAATAACCTCTTTCTAAAACTGAGTCATGCAGCATACAAAGGTGACTAGACAGAAACACAGCAAGACAGAAATGTTAGCTGTAATGAAGATGTCGGTGGCATTTTCAAGAAACCATTACATTCTGTACTTTACAACCACGACAAGGTGCAAATATTGTTTAAAGTGCAGAGGAGGGGACAAAAATTTTGTTCTTCACTAGCAAAGATGCAATATTTAAGTAAAACAATAACCTGCCCATTAGTAAAAAACCCAAACCAAACCAAACAATCCGAAGTGAAAGGAGTCAGCTGAGAAAGGGGACAACATGGAGCAGCAGAATTGGAGGAAGACTGAAACCTAAGGGAGTTGAAGAGGATCTTTCTTTCGACAGGATTAAGGAAGAGCCCAAACCTGCAGCAACAAATATGTTTCAGGACAACACTATCCAAAATAAATAGTCTAAATAGGAAACATTAGAGAGTGGAACACTACAGTCAGCAGCATATTACAGTGCTCCCTAAACAGGGAATTGAACTGACAATCCAAATAGGGTTTCCCTTAATGAAGAAGGGGAAGGCCAAGACAAAACCCAAGATGCAGCACATTGCAGGACTCACCCCCTCGAGCAGGTTGGCAGGAGCACTGCACGCTCCCTTCAGCACCCGCTGAAGGAACTCCTCCTGGTCAGGTATCTTGTCCTTGATACCTAAGTGAGAAGTGAAGAAAAAAAGACTGTGATTCTTCCTGTCGGATAAAGATTATTCAGACACGAGACGTCACCACACCCTTGTGCTGCCTAATTCAGAAGAATCTGCCATGCACCAGTAACATCTAACAAAAAGAAACAACATTTTTAAAGGAAATGGCAAAGCACTAGATTTTGGTGGGTGATAATCAAGATAATCAAAAGCCTCTGTAAGAATTAGTTCTGAAAGTTCTGAAATTAACCTAACTCCTCTCTGGTGAAGGAGCAGTCTCCTAATGTGAGCCATGGGATGTCAGGAAAACACAGCAGATAACCTCAGCTTGTCCCCGCAGCAGCACCACCCGCACACACCAGCAGCCCTGCAGGCTGCCTGCCAGGCTGACACAGGACAACAGCACACTTTTGTATGTAACCCCCCACTCCTGCACATAGAGCTGATACCTTCAGGCACTTTGAGAATCTTCTTGTTCTGCTCACACCAGCCGATGGGGTGCAGATCGGCCGTCATGATGTCGCACCAGAAGTCAGCCTTGCGGTCCTCCCCGTACCCATCGTAGCGCAGCAGGAGCAGCTGCCCGCAGGTAGTGATGATGGTGGCTACCCAGTAAGTGTTCTGGTCAGACTTGACAGCGACTTCCAGCTTCATTCCAGGGGCAAAACCATTCTGCAAACTTGTGTCCACCTAAAGAGGAAGACCATCACATCTGAGCACCTCCCAGAAACTTTGCTGAACAGCAGGGGGAACAGTTTAGACACGTTCATTAGCGAAAAACCTCAAGCCAAACGCCATCCAGTGTCTTCAGAGAAACAACTTCATCACATTATGGGACCCAAATTGGAATTAACAGAATCATCCTTCATGAAATCTTCCTTGCATTTCAGAGTATCTTTTCAACCTTAAATCAGTACTTTGCCATTCACGCTCCTGCCCTGAACAATACCTCCCTCATCACTGAAAGCCTTCCCTGCTCACAGCTGGGCTGCCCAGCTCAGGATCATGACTTCCACTTGTTATGTTAAACTGTGTCTTTCAAGGTCTTTGGACAAACAGCCTGTGTAAAATACCTACACCTGCTTTAGGTAACAATATCACCATCTCTTCCACCAAGCTGCTCTAAGAACTCACAAACTGCAGAATAAGGATTTTGAATGTCTCTATCCAAGAGCCTAAACAATTCTCTATGTAGCATTGCTCAATAAATTGCATGGAACATAATCAGTGTGTGTTCTGGAGTTAACTCATGCTTTGACACAGTAAAGCACCAAATGCTGTGAGTGCTCTGTGTGTACGTGGGGGTGCTGTGTGCAGGTGAGGAATCTGACTGCAGACATCACAACTGATGCTGAAATGTGAACTTAAAAAGAAAAAACAAAACAATAAGTTTCTCAAATCTCTACCTTCTCCTAGCTCAAGCAATCCTGAAAGAGCAGGAAGAGCCTCTTCTGCTCTCACTGTAGTATATCTGTTCTATGCTTAATTCCAGGGCCTCAGTTCTAATTAAAACTCTGACATGTCAATAATCCCCTCTTCTCAGCTGACTGTAACTAGTGTTTTCTTTCTTAAGTGGTCCCAAGTTCCATTTCCTCTTTGAATCAACTGCAAGAAATGCAGATGGAGTAGACACTTTCTGGGGTATTTATTCCCAGTTCTGCACTGACAGTGCAGTAACTGCCATAGCTATTACAGTCTCATCAGCCAGCACATACCGGTTTGCTAAAAATAAAACTAAGAGAACCATATCAGAAAGAAAAGCATATGCCTCTGTTAACTGTTCACATCCTTCAGGTTAATACCCTTCACTTAGAGAAACCTCTTCTTGAAAACATAATCAGCAGTTTCCAATACCTGCAGGCATCCTGAAGTGGTATTATAGAGGGTGACTCTTATAAAAGACAGTTGCCTTGCTGCAGACACATTCCCAAAGACTTCATATTCTGGTTCCCGAGGGAGAAGCCATGAGCTCGACACAGAGTCTGAGGAATGGGGCAATCTGTGCAGCTCTCTATACCCGACCTTTCAGCAAAGCCTCACGGCAGAGAGAGCTTCAATCAACGAACCCAAGAGCAGCAGCAGGAGCTTTCCCTGCAGCCAGGTGCGTTCTCCTAACGCCGGCAGGGATGTTCCCGCGGGATACAGCGCAGACCGAGCAGCTGTTCGCGCCCTCTCCTGGACACCGCTGAGCAGTTCAAAGCACAGCACTTGGTTTCTCCGGGCGGGATAAGGGACCAGGGCAGGCTGGGAACCTCCAGAGGGTTTTCTTTGGAGCAGTGGGTCTGAGAGGGCAGCCCGTTGATGCACACACGGCAGGCTGAGATGGCCAGGAGCGTTCAGGGACTGCACTGCCCAGGCAGCTCCCACCACTCCTTCCCAAAAAGTCCTATCCCACTATCTGTGGCATGGCACAGGTCAGACCTGGAGGTCCAGCTCAGCTCAGGAGAGACTGATAAAGAACAGACACAAAGTACTAAGAGCATGCAACAACACACAGCAAATAAATGTGTTCAGACGATGCTGAACATCAGGTTGTTTTTAATACATGTTAACATATGTATAGAAGTAGCAGAGAGGAATTAAAAAAGAGCATTCAATAATTCTAGACAAAGTGTAGACTTAGGGGAGATGACAACATTGGCATCCAGTGCAGCTCTACGTTTTTGCTTAGTCCTTTCTTCTGCTGCATTGTAGGTAGAAGTCATTTTGATCTCAATATTGTTCAATTTTTAAAATGCTAACAAATTAAACATTAGAACATACTTAATTTAAGAAGTAGCTTATATTTTCCTACGTGTCTTGCTTATAGCAAGGCAAAACTCTGAGAATAAATATAAACAAAATATGAAAGGTCTTCTCTCTCATCTAGCTTTGCTAACACTGGCTATGTAACAACAGATTACATTTTCTTAACCTGATCATGTACTGTCCTACAACCTAGGTTAGGTATTTCTCACTTGCTACTCATAATGGGTGGTCACAGTCCATACTTTAAATACTGCTTCAGTATTTAAAAAGAACCAAACAAAAACCTTAAGCTTCCATCTAAAATGTATTTATATTAATTAATTAATTAGTTATACACATTCATTTGCTCTTGTGCCAAGACTACTCTTCAGCTTAGGTGTTTCCAGTTGGCTTTTCTGAGAGCACAAAAGTAGTTCCTTCTTAGCTCTCCTGATAGTGGATCATAAAATATGTCATTCTTCAAGTCAAGCAACTCACACCACAGATTTCAGCTGGAGGGACCACCAGTCACTGGCACAGACACATCAGTGCCTGCATGCTCTCCACTGGAAATCACTCCCCTAACGTGTCCTGGAATCACACTAACCTTTTCTTAGGGCTTCGTCACACAGACAGGCTGTCACTCTCCACTGGGAGGCAGTGAGACTCTCCTCCTCTACCTTTTCCAACGCCTTACCTTCTAAAGGACAGCAGAAACCCCGAGCATGTGACCCTGCACTCCTGCACTTCTATTAACAGCAAGATCCAGGTGATGTGACGCTGATGTAAATACATTCCCCTCTCTGATTGTCAATTCAGTGCCAGCCTCCACTCCTCAAAATTTTACGCCAAGCTTATTACAGAGAACATCAACCTAGGTCTCTGGACAAATTCCAAGGAACTCTACTAACAAATGTCTGATGGTTCTGTTTCTGAACATGCAGGAAACTATTTCCACGCTCACTGATGACCCCTTGCAGCAGTCCTGGCCCCCCAAGCCCCCAGGGCAGCAGGACAGGGCTGGGCAAAGGGCTGGGCTTTGCCCACACCTGCTCACTAAACCACTCTGCGCCACAATGTTACCTGCACCAGCAAAACTGCACTGTGCTCCTCACACGTAGGGATTAATAAGAATCAAAAATGGGGATTTTTTTAAAGCTCTTGTATTTTTACCAAGCATGGCCACAGCCAGCAGACCTGTGACTTGACACAGCTGGGTTGGCGCAGGGCTTGCGAGTCTTTCAAAGTGTGTCTCTTGCTAATTAACAAAATGCAGCTACAATATTAATTCAGTTGGCCACCAATGTAAAGCTGGCATTACAATTTGTTGTACCATGTCCAAGCTATGACAGCAGGCTTCCTTAACAGAGATCCTGTAAGGTAAACCTCACCAGAGAACAGACGACTCCTCACACAGCTGCAAAATGCCCCTGCTCTGGTTCCATTCTGGGCCCTCAGCGTGGGCTGCATGGACACCACCACTCTGAGCAAGCTCTCCTGCCACAGTCTCACTACACTAAGGAAGAACAAAGGAAGCAGAGGCCCCTTCCCTTCAGAAATGAGATACTTGAATGTTTATTTGGGAAAAAAAAAAACAAAACAACAACAACAATATGGTTACAATTACATCCCAGTCCACGGAAGAGCTTCTGTGAAGTCTGTGCTTACTCTGCACCTTCACTGCTAATACAGTTGCCATATTTTAACAGATTCTTCAATATTTTGCACTTCTGCAGGTCACCTTTGGACTCCTGTGATCCTTCACGAACAGACCTCAGTCCGCTTTCCTTGTTGATTTGTTTCCAATACAGAAAGTCATGATACTGGATCCAAACCCTGAGCACCATGGAATGCTTTCCAAGCAATGTGTCACACACATCACTACCCTCACTGACATGGTAAAAGACCCACAGGCAGTCTTTGAAAGACTGTTAAACAGTAACTTTAGTAAAGAGCTGGATAAGGATACAGGCTGGCAGCCTGGAAGGTGTTTTAGTTGTTGGAAGAGAACCAACAGGTTTGGACACCAGCTCTATACAGCTCACCTTCACTGATGACCCAGTACCAGCAGGCAGATCTCACCCAACGGGACAGGGCACTCTGGGATTTTACCAACAAACATTTGATTAAAGATGTCCAAGAGGAAAGACAAGGGCTTATCAGGACTTCATTCTATCCATTAAGCCTGTGATCAACAATTATCCTAATCAGTTTTCTAACTACTACAGCCAAGTATTTGGCAGAGCTATTATTTTCTCCTCGCCTCCTCGAGATCCACCATTAAAAGACTTGAGAGTACATTTGAGTTCTGCTGTTCAAGAACTATTCTGCCACCAGCTTTTCTACAGCAAGTCCTGCCTAGCAGTTGTCCAGTAGCACCAAAAGAAGAAAGAGACTGGCTATTCTGAGCTTCTTGAGAAAAATCAAGCTTATCCTCTGGTGCAGGAAAGACTAGGAGCTCCTGAACTTTCAGCACTTGTGGATGAGGAAGATGAGAAACAATAATAAAAAGGTTGAATTTCTCATCTCTCTTCACTCTAAGAACGTGATTCTAGTTAGTCTTCCAGATTTGAGAATATCAGCACATTCAAAGGAACCCTAAACACTCAGTGTATCAAAAAACCAATGCAGGACACGGTAAGTAAACACACACACTCCCTTACTCACATGTTTGAAAGATCCATGGGGGGCTGCAGTTGCTCCTGTGTCTTCTAGATAGTCATCCCAATTGAATTCCATTTCATCCACACTGGAACCAGCATCTGAAAGAGAAGCCAAATACCTCTAAGTTAGCAACCTGTTGGCTTAAGTTTTAGGCTACTGCAAAGCACAGCAAAGCCTGCTTCAGTTCCAAATGGCCGAGTACACAAGTGTGTGTCACTTATACATTTCAACACACAGACAACACCATCTGGCCTTTCTCTGTATGTGAACAGCACTCTTGAGTTGGACCTGGTCTGAAAAACAGTGAAATCTTTGGTTTTGGTTAAACAAAAATTGCTTACAATTTGTGAGAGGAGAACACAGGCAGAAGAGCTCTGTGTTTGTATCAACTAATATGAGAGATTCAAAACTTTGAGCACGTTGGACTGTTAGTGTATTAAATTAAAAGCCATCCAGGAAACAGTATCACCAATAGTAAGAGATTTGAAAAGAAATACTAGAAAAAATTTTGAAATATCACTGTCCTCTTTTCTAAGTTAGATGGTATGCATTTAGATGTTCTAAAACACCAAAAGCAGAGAGAAAGATAGAGGGTAGTTCTAAAGAAAACAGATGGAGACATAACCGAAATCAAGACCACTCAGATTAGTCATTTTAAAAAGCCCAGCTCATAAGGTGTAACAGCTTCTTTAGCCCAAGAAAATCTCATTTCAGGATGCATTTAAACCATAAATGTGCTAAAAGCACTCAAACCGCAGTTCAGAACTCACTCAGGCTGTTAGGGAAGCAAACACCTGGAGTGAGCCATGCTACAAATTAGTCAGATTTCCTATTATTATTGTCAAGCCTGTTCTCCACCCCCGGTCTCCCCTTCGGTTCTTGGCTCACCTCCTCACTCCCTTTCTATTCTCATTTTTTCCAACATGTAACCCACTCTCCTGAAAAGATGCCAAAGCAGCAGAGGTTGGATTTCAGGTCCCCTGTTTTTGTTCAGCGCGCAGCCACACTACGTTTTTCCTGCAGGCACACGGTGGGATGACCAGGGAGGGTCCCACCTCATGTAATCAGCACTTTTAACCTCAATACACAAATTACAGCTTCAGGTTCAGCAGCAGAACGGGATGGCAGTGACGTGACACCAAAGCAGAGCTTTCATCTTCACTTTCAGACTGATTCCGCCATCTGCACCATAGTTGTCTCTATGAATGAACAAGGGAGCTTTTCCCCTCTCAGGATCAGGAAACCTGACACCTTGTTTATACTTGAAAACAGACAAATCTCTGTGTATCACAAGCCCGAAGAGAGCTCAGCAAAGGTTACAGGACACCAACACTTCCTACACTCCGAGGCTTCCTTAGGACAGGCAGTAACTGTTCTTTCCAGGAGTAGNAGGATTCTCCAAAGAAAACTGCACCTTGTCTTTTAGTATGAGAGAAAAAAAAAAAAAAAGAAAAAAGAAGAAAGAAAGAAAGAAGTACTGCTGCATGCCCTTATCCGACTCCTGGACATGCTGACAACCTGCTAAGTATGCTCCAGGACAGTTCCTAGTCCGCCAATAGAAAGGGGCAAGTATTTGCCCAAAAGTTTGAGATATGTTAAATAGACTAAAAAAATTAAGTCTTGAGTGTAAGTAGGTTCAATCCACCTTCAGACTGATGGTTAAGCTCATCTTTGACTTTTCATTGTAACTCTAGGAGTTATCATTTCCCAAAACTCAGAAATGTATATTCAGTTAGCTGTTGTTTGCTGCTGACAGTATCTGTCTTAAAAAAGGCTCTTATCTCTCCCAAACACAACTTCGGTTGTTTTTAACCAACCACAGCTGGTTATATTGGCCTTTCATAAGCCTCAGAGCTCATAAGATTCATACTTTGAACATGACCATCACTTTTAAGGAATAATTTTTAACCTGCTGGACAAATGACCTGGAGAAATAAATGAAGAGTTTTATTTAGAAAATTTTTGAGAGAGTAAAGAGGCTAATGCATAGATCACAGTTGTTTGCAAATCAGGGTGAAGCTGATCAAAGCTTTGGCTGCAAGTCATTCTGTGAAAAATATAAGTTCATTGCAAAATGTTGTTAAAACAGATTAAGATTTCTTAACTCATTTAAAGAGAATTTCATTGTAAGATGACCATAAAAATGCTTCACAGCTCCAGAACCAAAGTGGGAACAAACATCAGCTCAGACACAACATATATGGGTCAGTCAAGACCTGGAGCAATTTCTGTCTAATTTTGCTCCTGACCAGAGAAAGTCAGTTCACCTCTTCCCACCAAAACCCACCCGGCTGCTCAACAGCAGCAACAGCCCCGCTCTCATCCAGCCCCAAAACGCAGTGCCTGCACCGTCCAACGCATTCCCGTTTTAGGGAAACAAAGCAACGGGACTGCTCTGTGCTTTTGAACCAGTTTGAAATCCAGCAGCTCCATCTGGGAATACCACACGGATCTCGAGGCTTTCCCGAGCCTTGCAGCACGAAGTCTTCAATGCCCGTTATCATCAGATAACTGGCTGAGGGGCAGTTAAGCTCCTTAAATGAGGCACAGGTCACTTCACACACTGAAAGGGTCAATTAGTAACTTCTGTTGCCACTTAATTGCTACAAGGAGCTCCGAGGAAAGCCAGTTTGCCTGCTGCTCCAGCGACCCTTTGCCTTTAACTACGGCTGAAACCATTCCCAAATGCATCACTTACCGCAGGTCCTTTGTCATTCCACTACTCATCCACGATTTCTGCAGCCTGTCTGTTCTATATCCAAACCAGGTCTTTCCTTCCAGGTGAGAAGGGCTCGGATTGCTCTCTACAGTCCTGTGCCCGAATCTCACCAGCACACCCAAGAGCTCACTTGAAACATATTTTTCACAGGAAAAACAAACAAAAAACCCCCAACCAAACCAAACCAACCAAAAATTGTCACTAATCCCTACCCAACACTCATTGCAAACCCAATACTCTCCCTGCTTTATTTTAGGGAATTTCCCTGAGTCAGAGGGATTTTTTGAAGCTTTTTTAAAAAGCATTCACAGCTTTTGCTGTTCATTCATTCATTCATGAAAATACAACTCAGCTTGTGTTTTGCACCTCACTAAGGTTTTACAATTAAATGAGACAAGGTGATCAGCCTTGCCCTTCAAGCACTGGACACCAGGAGTTGGAGATTCCAGGAGCTTTGCTCCCTTTTCAGGGGCTGACACAGCTGAAGGTTGTGCTTAGCTATAGTTTTAACCCAACTATCTGCTGCTTTCACACACAGCCCTGCCACAGCATTCCAGGTGATTTAGTGCAGCACTTACAGGAGCAGCGTGGAACAGGAAAAGCTCATTGAATAAAGCTCCAAGCAAAAATGCTGTAGGAGGATTCATAGTGAGAGCAGTAAATTAGTTTTTTAATTGTGGTGTGTGGAAGGATTTCATAAACCATGAAAAATCTCAGACATCAAGTCTCTCTTTTTCAGCTTCTGAATGGAGAAACACTCCAAGAGTGCAGTGAAGGACCATCTCTCAGGTAAGGCTTTCAGAGTCACAATCCAATCACCTTCCTGGTTTTATTGGCAGGAAAAGTAGCAGCAGAGCAGGCCCTGCTTAAATCAAGCCTTGGATCTAATCCACTTGTATTTTTTGCAAGACCCTCTTGTGCAGCTCCATCCTCACAGGTCAGCAGATCCCTGGATATGGAGAGGACCAGCTTAAGGCAGCCACATTCCTGAGGGGCCACATGTCCCTATTAAACATCCTGATCAGTCTCAGTTCAAACTACTCAATTAAACCAATAAAATATCAATAAAAATCAATAGAACACCAGCAATTCTTGCTACTGTGAGAAATCTTGCAAATGAAAATGACAGACGACAACAAGCAAAACCATATTTAATGCATTTGATTCTAAAGCACAGTTTATTAATCTGATGCTGCACAGATGTACATATTTATGCTCCTTCTCCCCATATCCTTAATTGCTACAAGTCCTAAACGAATTCAGTTTTCTACTATGTGGAGACATATTTTTCTCTACTAGACAGGATGACTGAGGAGCACATTAGCTCAGTGGCAAAGCACAACTTTGGCAAAGGCAGCGGAAGAAACCAGATGCAATTCCCATCTCTCTGGCCCTGCCATGCAACTGTTTTTTGTGAGTAAAAAGCTTTCAAATGAAGCTCACATTTTCTCCAGTAAAATCTGAGAAGTGCCCTACAGAGGTTCTGTGGAGAATGTTCACCCACTTTGGAGGTGAGAAAATGCTCCGTAAGAATATCAGCAGTTTCCTAGGTGGGTATAACACTTCCCATTTGTCACTATTTTTGCTAGCATTATTGGGAACACTAACTCTTCCTTTCTGAATTTTATCATGAATTACATCCTGCTGCTCTCTCATACATACAGGAAGAGAAAGAATATGGAATTGTACCATTTGGACACAAGAATGTAAGGAAATATTAAAGGAAGCTAGCCCTTAAAAATACCTGAAATGGAAACAGTCTATACCAGGCTGTTTTGATCTTTGGATTTGAGTTAAATTCTCACTGCAAATAACTGTCATGCATCTTTAATGTGATATAGTTGAAGGCTGTCACATTGGACACTTAAGTACATCACACTGAAGTTTGCAAGACCTTCAATTAAGGCTAACCTAAAGGTTTCTCACCCTGAAATGTAGATATATTTCAATCTGATTTTAATAACAGTTAATCTTTTTCATCTATACCAGCTGCAAGGCCATGAATAAATAAAGACAGGTTAGAATTTCAGCAGCTGAGAAAGACTGTGACAAGAATGAAAGTTGTCTTTTCCCCTCTTAGTGTGGGAGAGCATCCCAACCAACAACCCTGACCACTGTCCGGGTTCTTGAGAGACAGAGAGCCTGTAAAACCAGAAAGACAAAGGGGAATCTCCAAAAACTGCTACAAATTATCAAGTGGAAAAAAATTACATAGGTCAAACAATAGGAAGGGAATGTTCCAGAAGTAGTTTGGACTGCTCTAACTCAAAAGCACTTCAGAAAACAGTATTTGAGGACACAACAAAACCAATGTGCTTATGCTTACACAGGCATCATTTTCTGTGGACTCTCTCTGAATGCAGCAAGTAAAGCTCTTGTCAGTTATTGTTCGCTTTTCACAGCCTCCTGTACTCAAACCTGGCACAAAAGGATGCTCAGGAAAATAGCTGTTGAGTAATTTCAAGCCAGTATCAAACCCTTCCTAGCTATTCCAAAAGCACAGAGTGAGAGAGGACTCTGTGTCCTCAGATACTTTTTGAGGAAGATGGAAAAATGACAATAAAGGCTTTAGTACCAAGGGATGTGCTACCGGCCTGTAAACACACCACTGCTGACCACTTAAACATCTCCTTACTGTTCCTCTCTCTTATGCTCATTGGCAGAAGTCAGCAATTTCCTCTAGCTGAGGAAAAAGGCAGAAAAGTGCCTGAAGACATTCTATATCCTTGTCCATGATGTCTTTTCTTGCTTATTTGAAGATATAACATTGACTACAAATAAAAATCAGAAAGCAGAAGACAGCATTCTCCTAAAAGCACTAAAGATTAAACCCACATTTAACATTTCTTCACTAACACCAACAGCAATTAGATTTCCAAGAAGTAAAGGTACAAAAACTACCAAGGGTGGATTTTCCTATGAGAAGAGTAGGTACTCTGCTGGACAAAGTACCAAAGGGAAGTAATACGCAGATGAAATCCTGATCAGATTGTTTACACTGGTAACCACAAATTAAAATTTGCTTTACGTTAACTGTACCAACACCATAGGTAGGGACCTCCTCACGGAAAAGGGACAAACCACAGCAAAGAGGACAGAAAAAACGGATGGTCCCTACCCTCGTAAGAGGGTACAATCCCAGAACTGTTTCAGAGAGCTGTTAGTATTCCCAGCCATCCCAGACCTGGTGTTTCAAGGTGAACCAAAACCTGAGCTAATTTATCATAATACACCACTCTGCAGCAGGTTAGGGATTGATATCACAAGCCTATCGAAGTGGACACACCAAGGCACTTCAGAAAAACAGGACAGATTACAATGGCAGCAAACAACTTCAGTTATCTGACTTTTTAAACCAGCAGCACAACCTTGTCAAAAATTTAAGAACAAGATGAATACAAGGACAGACAAGATAATATTAACCACTTTGACAGACAAATGCCTTGAAATAGTAGTCTTAAAACCACCAAGCTTTTCATAAGCCCATCATCTCATGGTGGTACCGCAAAGAGGAGAGTCACAGCTTCTTAAAAACACAATTCCTGAGGTGGATGAGATTTTGTTCTTTAAGCCAGTGACACATCCTGCTTTGAAGTAAAGCAATAACAAACATAACCACAGCAGCACCATGGCCAGAATCTAACCCCGAATCATTGAAATTTGCATTTCTCCCTGTGTGCAGTGCACAACATCAGACACATGCACAATGGACATTCACTGGGCTCGGCTTTCTTCCATCTTGTTCGCCAAGTTTTTCAGGATAGCTGGCCAGGGAGCTCAGCTGGACTATTACCTGCATCATACTGCTGTTCTCCATTCATCTCCACAGCAGCCTGGTGGTTGTTTCAAGCAGCCAGAAGCAGGGGAGCCCAAGGCTGTCACTGCTTGGTGGTCATGAGTCGCCTCCCGCCTTCAATCCTACTGGGAGCCAGGACATTCAAGAAGGAATCCTGGAAAACACCTGAAAGGAACAACTGGTAAGAAAATCTTTATGTGATTTTTAACTATTTTTAAGGTAGAATCATAGTATGGTTTGGGTTGGAAGGGACCTTAAAGCCCATCTCATTCCAACCCCCCTGCCATGGGCGGGGATCTTCCACTAGACCAGGCTGGCTCAGAGCCCCATCCAACCTGGCCTTGGACACTTCCAGGGATGGGGCAGCCACTGGGCAACTTGTGCCTCACCATCCTCAAAATAAAGAGTTTCTTCCTCATATCCAATTTTCAAACCTTTTCCTCTAAGCAATTAAATCATCATTTCATTATGAGTGGTAGAAACCAAGGAAGGACAGGTCTAAAGTGAGCCCACTAGTTCAGTGCACTGGCAGTGAGTGCACTGCAAGTAGTCTTTCTTTACAAAATCCTCCATTAAGCGAAGTTGTTTAGTAAATAAAAGCCTAGGTTACATGTTTATTTAATAACAACACACTTTGACTGACAACTTTATATAAATCAATGAGATGCGGCGTGAAATGGCCCTAAACCCAAGATTATTGGCTTAAAAATTCTTGTTAAAAAAAGATAATTCAAATACCCTTTGCATTCTTGTTGAATGTCTAGGAAGCACCTGTTTGTTTGTTTGTTTTAAGCAAGATACCAGAAATAATGTAGAAGACTAAAAATCAGCTTTAAAAAACATAGGTGGCACTTATGAGATAAACACATTTTTAATAACTATGGTTTACAAAAAGGAAGTCCTACACATTTGAAAAGCCTTTGAGTTTTGCATCGCTATAGCGCCTGTGGAAACTACGTGATAATCCTCAGAAGTGGCTCCATTCACACAAAAATAAGCCAACAAACTCGAGCAGAATTAAATATCCTACAGCAGTGCTCAGTCCTGTAGAAAGTTCTCAAGTACAACCAGAACTACAGCCAACTTCAAAAAATTTCATTACACGCGAAAATAAAATTTTTTTAGAGTAGTAAGAGTTATCATGAAGAGCTCCTACTGAATGGTAGCTCAGTGCCACAAAAATCTACTGTGTAGAAGATATTAATAAGTTTTATTCATTCTCGCTCCAGGAATGTGACTGGAAGGGAACTGAGCTGCCAGTTCCTGTGATATGCTTCTAACCTACTGCACTCCACCACAGAAAGACTGTGCTCAGCATGTAACTGCAAGGTCACAAGTGAACTCCCAATTCAGCTCAGCCTCTGTGAGAAAGTTACTCAGAAATTAAGCACAGGTACCCCTCCCTACCAGTGTCCAGTGGTTCCTTACACACTTCTTCCATGCTCTCAGGACAAAGCAGGATAAGATAACGCAAGCACAAGTTCCCAGCCCACCCTCTTCTCTCAAGACTTTCCTCCTACAGACAGACTGAGCTTCCATTTTTCCATCTTTTATAAAGTAATGCTTGGAAGATGATGTCACTGGCAACCTGCACGATGCTTAGCACACAGGGAAGAACCAACAAAATACTTTGCAATCATATAATCATTAATCAAAATAGTTCTTGCTAATGCCCTATCGTAAGTCTATCAGCTGTCACGGTGCTAAGCCAAAACAAAGGCAGCGCTGTGGAAAATGCCAAGCAAAGCACGTAGTCCAACAAATCTGGGGATATGCCACTGGTTTCTAACAGTGAAGCCCTGGCAAAGTACCCTCAGAATTAATTGCAATTAAGCTATTTTCAGTTCATGGGATTCAGCTTTCAATTAGCGTCTATAACTAAAGCAGGTGATGTAACTATCTTTTTTTTGCAACACGAAAATATTTTAGACACTCCCCTCCCAACCTCCCCCCAGAAAAAAAAAATCACAAAGCCACACCCCAAACACCAAAGAGGCTGTTGATTTAGAAGATGCCAAATACTGGCAGCTCCTGTTGAAGTTGATTGATATTCTGCCCAAGTCAAGTTGAGTAGTTATTCAGGATTTCATAAGCAGCCCTGGTGTTTTATGTACACAAAATTGAGAGTATTTGTAATTAGCACCCGCCAGGGCTGTGCCTACAGTCTGGCACCCCAAAGATTATCTTTTGATAAATCTCGAGGGAAGGGGAGCACAAGTGCCGCTGGAACAGAGCTGATTTGGAAATACTTTGGACTCTTCAGTCTCACTTCTGCATTTCAAATCTCCTTTCAGCACATGAAATATTCAGATGTTAGCAACTGGAGGCAGCATTAAAAACAGTTACAGTTCATTAAAGCCAGATGGCCCACTTGAATATGAAAAGAAATCAAACATAAGTTGGATGTTGAATTAAAGTAAATCAGCTGGTGTCTGAGGCTTAATATTATTTTAAAACAAAGGCACGCAAGACAATGGGGACAGGAGACACCCCTAAGGACTAGGGAAGAAGCTACAGAAAGGATCAGGTTTCAGTGAATTCCTTCATGCCAAGGCATCCAGTAAAATCTACTTCAGCCCCATGTGTCTACAACAGAGAGCTTCACTCTGCCCAAGCAGGCAGGAAACCTGTTGCAGGCTGCCAGGGCAGGGAAAAGGTTCCTCAGCACCTGAAACCTGCAGCTCTGCTTCTGAACACTGAGATAAATCTACTGCTAAAGCAACAAGGAAGGTAAAGGTCCTTTTGTTCTTCTCGGACCATACCCTGGAGGTGGGAGGAGAGGGCCTAAATGTCCTCCTGGTTCCTATGCCCATTCACACATATACCTGCGCTTTTCCACTTCAAGGAAATACTAATTATGTGCCCCCTATGAGGGGAGACAGCCCGTGCACTTCATTCAAAGAGTTTTTATAACAAATCTTTTATTGGAGGATTCACAGCTATGACACAGACAGCGCCCTGTTCAGCACCTCTTCTAATTAGGTCCAGTGTTTGCAGGGGAGATTCTTGTTGCCATTTCAAAGAGATGTATTCAGGACAAAAGCACCCCTCTACTACAAACTCCTGTCTGGAAAAAAAATTCAGGAAGAACAATGAGAAGTACAAAGCTGGTCCAAATGAGCATCCAGCAGTAACAGCAGCAACTCGTTCCCAGCACACACTCACTCAGTGACCCTTTCAGTGAATATTCCCAATGCCTCTTACTTAGGCACAAGCTCATCATAAAAGCTCTCCTGCAGTTAAGAACTAAAACTCTTATGACAAAATTAGCCAAGAGACTTTTCCTTCACAGAGAAGGGACTGTATCAACACTCCAAGCCAGCGGGCCTAATCCTGCTGCTGCACTGACTGAGGCTCCAAACCACAGGGCACAGATCTCTCCCAGCCTTATTCCTGATCGTGCCACGTGTAACCTCAGCTACAACCCTGCTGCCAGTCCCAGGTGCTCATCTGCCCTCTGCTTGTATTAGTACTGCAAAAATCAGCAATTTCCACAGCCCGCAAAAGACAACTTCAAGCTTATTTTTTAACCTTTTTCCTAACCTAACCACAGCAGTCAATAATGAATACAGGCCTCAGCTGCCCCTTTTGCTACAAGAAGGTGAGATAGTGGCTCCAGGACAGAAGGGGGCATGTTCCAACCAAGATTTTTATGTGACTGGGCACTTGCAGGCCACACATCTTATCAATGTATAAGCAGATCTAAGGTAGCTGAAATGCAGTTGCACAGGTCCTTTACCCGAGGAGAAAAGCAGGAGCACATCAGCCCTTTGGAAAACACATCTGCACCCTCTCAGAGGACAAAGAGGCTCCACCCAGCCTGACTGAGAGCCTGCCAACTTCTCACTGATAGAAGAAAGTAAAATAAAAATGGAAAGGACCTTCTAGGATGACAACTTAAGTTGAAGTGTTCTAAATATCAGTAGAGTTTAGTAAAAAAAAAACAAACAACTTCTATAGCACAACCAGAACTCGACGCAATAAACTATTCAGGTAGGAGCCAACTTAATTTTAGGTTCGACTTGCAAGTTCATACTTGATTCCTCATAAAAGTTTTTGTGAAATCCATTCCAGGTATACTGGTGAGTTTTGTATCACAGCAGTTGGGAGTACTCTTAGTGTTTTCAGCACAAAACAAGTAAGATATAGTGCAAATTTCTCAATCAGAACCGAAATCAGCAGTGCCGGAGAAAATTAACTTTCAGGCTATTCAGTGTGAGTTTCATTCACTCTTTTGTAGCAATGCACTCGCAGTACAGAAATAGCCAAACCCCCACACTGGAGCCAGTACATTTCCTTAAACAGCCACATCCTTTTGGGGAAAATGTCAGAGATTCTGGCTAACTACTGCTGCCAACTCGGTGGAAAGATACAGCTGACTACTTGCCACAGCAAATCAGCAACCCCCTCCATCAGAGGCACAAGAGCAGATATTTGCCTCCTTTGAAAAAAGCCTCACCCTTGAAATCAGCACTGACAGAGCCAAAAGCAAACAAATATTCAGAACAGCATTTGGTGTAAGAAATCTTTAGTATTTGTGATAGAACTGTTTCAGATTCACAGATCAGCGAGTGTCTGCATGGTCACTTCTGCTGCACTCGGAGAAACAGCTCACCAAAGCTCCACAAAGCTGCAGGAGCCTGTGAGACACCAGCACAGGGGCGTGGAAGCCACCAAGGCTTTGCCCACCCGAGGATTTCTTAACTCCAGTCACATGGTGCAGGAGCAGGGTAGGCCCCAACCCAGTCTGTCTGATCTGCCACATGGAGTGTGACTCTCATTTCTCATGCTTTGCGATTCAACAACCACAGCAATGCTCCTCTTAGGGCCCATTAACTCTTCTTCCTTACTCACAGCACCAGAAGGTCAGTAGACAGCTGTCAAACATCACATTCAAATTATTTTCTTGGGAAGCCAAGTATTGTAGACATCCACATCTATGCCCTTCCCTCTTGCCCCATCCCCATCATTCTCCCTCCTGCTGGGGCCCTCAGCAGAGGTCCCACTTCTCCAAGAAAGGGTCTCCACAGTCCTGTATTTCATGCAAGCTCCTAGTTCTCTAAGCCTTTTAGAGTGAAAATAGGGTTTAAGATCTTTCTTGTAATTTTCTCCTCTCTTATTTAGTCACTAACAGTTGGGAGCCTGGATAACACTTCAGATATTTTCTAACTTTCAACTGTATAAACAGTTATATAAACAAAGTAAGTATTTCACAAGCCTTCCTAGTACCTGACCTTCAACAACCAAAAGACAAAGTAGAAGATTCTCAAAATCTCCAGTTTGTGCTGGGATTTCAATTTTTCAGGCCATTTTAATTGCTGTTCTGTGACAAGCAAAAATCAGTTAACAGTTGTTTCAGCAGCAAAGAAAACTACCTGCCACAGAAGTCTTGGCTCAGCACCGTTAGCACATTCCAAATGTTCCCAAAACAGCCCCGCAAGGCCCAGAAAGCAGACTACAGATAGGCAAAATAAAGTTTGATGCTTCTGTAACAAAGTAATAAAAATACTAGCCATTTCATTAGTCACAGCTGCTGAAGGAATAATCCCGTCCAATGTGAGAACAGAAACCTTTGGCTGACTGGCAGTTCTTTAAAGCGTTATTTTTACACACACGCACGAAACAGCTGGTCTGTAAAAAGGAGCTTATTTGCTTGTTTCTGTAAGGATTTACCACAGATAAACAAATAAATGAATGACCTTTCATTGTAGGTAGGACCACCAACATTTTCCTTAGGCTGTCTTGATGGCATACCGGGTGCCCCAGTATGCCCACACAACTTTCCTATATTAAAAAAATAAATAACAGGAGCAACTGTGTTCCCACATTTTTGCAGCTGCGAATCCAACTGTAAGCAGACCTACTCTGAGTTCACCACATTCTGCTCTTGCCCCTCTAACCTGTCTCATAGTCAAATCAGACAATTTTGTGCTCTTGTACGGGGCCACAGCACACTAGCCTGGTGACCAGCCCTTCTCCAGCAGCTCCAGCTGCAAACTTTGCCTACATGGTGTCCCAGGGCCACAGCAGCAACCAACAACCGACCACCCCTCACGAGGAATCTTTATTTCAAAAAAAGCGGTCAAAATTTCTGAAGTTTCAACCCCTCTTATCTCTGCCAAGTCTCCTGTTGTCCACATATTTGGGCTTTGCCCTTGCAAGGGCAGAAATCGTGTTAGTCTTGACGCTTGACTCCTGCTCCTTGCAAAGGAAGCTTTCTTGAAGACCTGGCACAGGATTCCTGCAATCCCTGTCATCTTTCTGCCTGCCAAGAGCATGCTTGAGTTTTCTTATCTTAACACCTTCTGTATGGCCTCTGAGAACAAAACCCATTGAACATGAAGATTATATATGTATATAAATGCAAATAGGAACTATTATCACCAGAGTTGGATTAATTATTAAAACTTACTGTATTCCTCTCACACCTGCACTGCAATCTCTGCTCACAGACCAGTACTCCTAACAGTTCCACCCTTCCAATTCCCTGCTGCTCCCATTAAATCTATTTTAGCAGAAGAGAACTCCAAGTTCATCCCTCCCATTGCAAGACTCCTCAAGGGAACTGCTTTTAGAGAACACATCTTCTGTTCTTACACATCCAAAGAAATGATCATAAAATGTAAAAGGGGCAAAGAATCTGCCATGGAGAATCCAGAACATTGCCAACACCAGCAAGGCTTACAGAAAGTTGTGTGGCTCTTGAGCATGTTTTACACCTTCTGAATGAAAGTAACTACAGGACTGCAAACACCTCTGCCGAGGATGCTAAACCAGCCCACACCACTGCAGTCCAATGCAATAATATAGATATTATTTTTATTCCCAGCGTTTGATAAAAAAAAGAAGCCTATATCTATGACAGTTTCCCTGGATTTACCCAATGCCCACAAACAAGGTGGGCAGAACGCTCCAGCCAGCAGGACAGGACAGGGTCCCACCACTGCCGGTAGCCAGTGCTTCACCAGTGAACTGGTGTCAGAGCTCCTCTGCCCTGAAAACGTGGAAATGCTGCCTGTGAACATGCATTTTTATTAGCATAAGAGTATTTACCAGAGAAAAGGAGAATCTGCTTTGTCACAAAACGGGACCAATGCTCATACTTTTAACTCAACCTTCTACTAGAGCTACTTGTACATCACAGAAAAACCAACACATAATAATCTATTTAGCAAAATACAGCCAATATAATCTGTGGTGTTTATCTTTTACATTTAGGTTATGCCAATTTATGCCAGTTTTCCAATCCCAACCCCTGTCTGAAGTCCAGTGGCTTCCAGGATTTGACTCACTGCCTGGATATGCCCGACTATACACATAACACACCTAAAACTGGGAAACCTGGTTGATGAATCTTGAAACACTCAGGTCCAGCTCAACAAATTATGGGATCTGACTTTACAACCCTTGCTGTGCTACCCAGCTGGGAAAGCCATTTCCATGGGACTACAGGTTAAGTCCAGGTGAGAATGTGAAAGTCACAGCTCTGCTCCCACTAATTCAGAAGCCACTGAACAGCCAGAGCATTCACTTGACAGGGGAACAACACACAACAGGGTGTGCTAAGAAGTTCCTTTGTGTTTATAACTGGTTGCAAACAGAAGCTGTTAAGAAATGCTTCCGTTGATTCTTCAACTTATAATGGGGAGTTTTGTCAAGTCCTTAAGGTTTGTTTTTTTGTTTTAAATACAAGATTTCCACCATTCTTCTGCTCTCTTCATCTATTTTCAAGGCATGCAGAGTAAATGCATATTGGGGGTTATGGGCCAAATAAAGAAATCAGACAGAGCAGACTGCTCTGTTTTCATTGTTGATTTTGTTATTTCATATCCTATTGCACAAATACAACTGCCTGAAGTTGCAAGCTGGAAAAGAAGATGAAGGGGAAAAAAAGTGAAGTTCCCGCTGCTCCCAAGTGCCAGACAACACCTTGGCAGCTTCTTATAGTCTGTAAAAGGACAAGCAGCATGAACAAGTAAATATTCCACCAGGAAAATGTAGTCTAATTTGTGGTGAGATAAAATAAGAGCACTCAGATGGAAAGAAACCGACTTCTGCCTGTGGATCTTAATCCCTAGTGCATATAGAATTGAATCCCAAAGTACATAATGAAGTGACATGGATGGCTGCCCATCAGGGAAGGACCAGGCAAGGGTTAAACTGCAATGTGACAGCCATCAGAGGAAAGGACTTTTCAACTGCCTTTGAGAAGCCTTCTCAGCTTCCCCGGAGAAACTACATTACATAAATGGGTTTAGACTTTAAGTGAAATGACTTAACTTTTTGTCAGAGTCACCACTAGTCTTGTTCTGGCTTGACATAAAAACGCACAGAACCGACTCTGCTCAAGAGCCAACTCTGAGCCAATGCCAAGATTTGAGATTTGCAGCACAGAGCCCTAGAGAGCAACCCGTGAGGAGCTAAGGGTGGCAGAGCACTCAGCTATCAGCCCCAAAACAAAATCACGCCCTTTCCAGGACGCCAAGGAAGAGCACCTGCATTGCTAACTGGGGGAACACACAGTATCAATGGCTGCATATAATTAAGGATACAATCCTCAGCTATCCCCTATGTGAGAGAAGAGTGTTTTAAATCAAGAAGCACATTCATTGCACATACATTTTAGGCAATTAACAAAGATACAAATTAATCCATAAGTGCCTGAAACGGAAGAATTACAGGAGAAACCTGAAAAAAACCATCTGTTAGAACACCAGATTTGGAAACTAATTTCAATGTATGAAAGATGTCAGGCCTACAGATAAAGTATGAAGGTCAATGAAGTCACAATAAATAGCTCCCTAATACTGCCATGAGGCTCAATTTATTCAAACAAGTCCTCGTTGAAGCCTCATATTCTATGCATACGTTATAGGGAAGTCTTTGAATAAAATCCGAGCAGGACACTCAACTTGGCTCAGCCCTCAGTGCGGGAAAAAATTCTGCACTACCTTCCAAAACCTTCTTTGAAACTGAACTTCTATTTCAGAGAACCACCTAATGGATGTCACTACTGCAGACAACACAACAATTAAAGGAGATGATGTGGAGGGGGAAGGAAGGTATTTTGCAAATCAGACATTTTTAAAAAGTCTATCAGATAAAATGCTTCTTTCATGTAAAAGGACGTTCCTGCTTCCTTTGTCATGTCATTGAAATGGCAAACAATACAGAAAAAGGTAATATATTACACTCATTTCTCAGAACAGCTCCTAAACCACAAAGTACACACAGAAAGGGCAACTCTCCCTTGAATGCTGCCACAACCACAGGACAAACAGATCCTGTCAGCCAGGGAGGGCTCACACCACCTCCAGACATTGGAGATCCACAAAAAAGCCCAACTTACCACTTAGAACATTTATTCCCAATAAGTACACTCTCCAGCCTGCCAATATAGAAGTTTAAAGGTCAGGAGCTAAACCTATTTATTAATACATTGACCTCTAGTTCTAGATCTGATTTTCCTAGAGCAAGCAGAAACTCCAACGCATCTCCAGCTTGGCTGGTACACTCTTCAGTGCACAGCACTCGAGAAATAATAAACAATCTCCTAGATTTGGGTTTAAAAATAGACTGGATGGTTTAACTTTTGGTTCCTATACTTAAAAATTTGGCACTGATACTAAGGGACAACAAAGGGAGTGGTATTTCATTCACGCTTCTTTACATACACAGATCATCAGCCTTTCTTTCCTGAGCAAACCAACTAACCCATCAGTCAAACTGTCAGTGGCAGGCTAGAGTGAAAATTAAGAAGGAAAATACCCTCTTTTAACATTTGTAGTCTTGGTAGCGTATAATTTCAATCTAAATAATTCAATCTTAAATAATTTCAATTAACCCCCCCCCTCTAATCATAGAATCTGTGTTTGTTTTTATGCACGCTAATGATATTTGAACATAAGGTCTGCTCAGACAGATGCAACCACAAATCAAACTGCTGGCCAACAGACAGAAAACCTATTTTAACAAGCAGTGGCACTAAAAAAAAAACCCACAATGACTGCAAATAAAAGCTGCAGAAGCAAACAAGACACAGTCTTATCAAAAGCACTCATCACAGCACATTGAGTTGGATCAAAACAGACTCGGAACTCACAGTTTTCCTTACGAAGAACTAATTTACTCCTGGGCGGCCAGCGCAGGTCACAGAACAGGAAACAAAGCAGGGAAAGTTTGTGGCTGATGAAGTTGTCTTTGGAAAGTGAAACCCAGCATCATTTTCCCTAACAAGGACTCTGTGCTACCTACCCATAAGAAGTAAGACTCAACCTCCCAGATGGATTCAGGTGCTGGAGCTAATAAATTTGGAAAGTGATTAACGGAAGGAAGACTCTAAAAGGTGACAACCACACCCAACACTCACTGAGCACACCCTACAAAGCCACTTCACCATCAAGGCCACCAGCACTCAGGCCTTGCTTTCAGAAATGCTAATAAGCACTTCTTCATTTCAGATGAAACCCGAATAAATGAGACTTCAAACTTTGAAGGGTCCGGGCTCCAGGCCTGCCATGCCATTTTCTTCACAAAGCCATGTTTCAGAGTACAGCACCTCCTCAGGACTTCTGTGCCTCAGGTTTTTACTTTCATGGCTTAGCCTCGCTGTTTCATTACCGTGAAAGGCGAGTCTCATTACCAGAGCAGCCCTGGAACGCTCCCAAGCTGCACTGCAGGTGGCAGGTGCCAGCACTACCAAGGCATCTGCAGCATCTCCCCACCCGCTCCTCGGAGCCAGCAGTGTCCATCCATCCCTCCTGCTCCACAGTGCAGGCCAAGTTCATGTCACCGATGTTACGATGACACCACACAAGGATCAACATCGCAGGCTGGAGCAGCTTTTGGAGCAGTGGGACACAACTGGACCATCTCCCTTTGCTCACAGTTCAGCACAAGGAGAGCTCCCAGTGCCCTGCACTGTCAGCTTGGGGCCAAGGAGCAGTGAGGACTCCCCCCTCCTCCTCCTTGAAGCTCTGCAAGCTGGGACTGACCCCACTACCAGCACAGGACAGAAACACCAGGAGCACAGAAAATTAAACAGTAGCAGATTTTAGTTCTTCCATAAGATATGTCCTCTTCTCCTTCCCCCTGGTAAACCAGCATGCTACCTACATACCATCCAAATGTTATTCCTCCCCAGGACTACAGTCATTGCCCTCATACAGGCACTCCCCAGTTTAGAAGTGAAAATGTGACTGTGAACTATCACCTTAAAACTGAGGGGAAGCCAAAACCAGAACCATGATTCTACCGTGCAGGGGCACCAATGGAGAATGTATCCTGAAGGTGGTGTCCCTTTGCTCATGTCTCCAAATGTGAACATAAGAACTTCTAATTCCATTTTTATTGAATAAAATCACTTTCCATCTCAACTATTCAGTAAAAATTGTCACCTCAAGTCACAAATCCTAGACAAGGCAAAATTCAACTTCCTACAATGCATATTTAAAGATTCCTTATCAAAACAAGTGCTGAAGGCGGGTTTATCCTACCTCTTAACTGCCACCAACTGTTCAAAAAAATGCCCCCTGCAGTTTGGGTTTGACTGCCAGATCCCCAACCTGCCTCATGTCTCCTGTGCACTCTTAAACAGCTACTGTGCTGTTACCATGAGATGCATTCTGACCTGAGCTGCTCCTTATCTTCCAAAGATAGTGTCGCTGATGAGGAAGTCTTGAGTATAATCACCTGGAACTAATCTAATCTAAGTTGGTTTAGAACTGATTTGACAAGATTCACCAGCCCAGCGCAGGATCTATCCCTGCAGGTGCAGGAAAGCCCATGGTGGAACCAGGAGCAGCTCAGCAATCTGGTGTGTGGCTGCACGAGCTGCTCAAGTGGTGTATCTGTCACACACTACTGGGCCTTCGGGGTGTAACAGCAAAAAGAAGTGTATTTTCCCCAACGGTGACAAATCCGAGTTTACTGACGCTGTTTAAATGCTAAAAGCAAAGCCAGTGATACTGAATAACTAGACAGAAACATCTGAATTATTTAGTAGACAGTGCACAAGCACCGAACAAGCCAAAGCATGATCTGACCAAGAAAAGAACAAGGAAAAAAAAAAAACCAACAGCTATTAGTTTTCTGTTGAAGAGAAGGAACAGCTGAGTGCAGGATTAAGACAGCAGCCATGACTGTGACTGCACGGCCACGGATGGTGACAAGCAGCACTGCTGCTTTTTTGATTGCCAACTACTACATTACTGAACTGCAACAGGAGGCAACATCCCAAGACTTTTTATCTTTTTTTTCCTTTTGGACAATCTTCCTGAAACACCCCAAAATCCCAAAGTCTAACTTGGCCACTATCGGGGAAGAAGGAGAATGGAAAAGGCACATTTCAACCACTCCTTTTAATAATCCTGTAGAGAAAATCCTGACCAACTGATCACGGCTAACATTTCTTCAAAGGGAACATTTCTTCCTCATTTAACTTACAAAACTCTGTCTCCTGCAAATGACATTTTATTTATAGCAGTGGTATTTGCTGTATAACTGATTGGGGAAGGCTGTAAATGAGCATCATTGCATATATATGGAAAACAATGATAAAGCAGTCATCAAAAAGCTACAGAACATTTAAATATTCAAATAAGGCAATCTGCATAACCCCCACCTGAATTTTAATTTTGCAGAACTTATTTCATAGCTTTGTGCTGCAGATGATCTGTGCAAGCTATTTCTTTTCCACAGGAAAAAAAAGGCATCTTTCACTTTTAGAAGTGTCCACCCCAAGTGCTATTAATTTTAATTCTTGGAGTGAAGGTAAAGGAGGCTTTGCCATAGGAGGACATGTTATTTCTAAAAGGTTTAAGTGCTCAAGGCAAGAAGGCAAAGGTGAAGATGCTGATGAGCCACAATGAGGTTGCAATGGCAGCGAACTGCTCCTCACCAGTCAAGCAAAACTAGGTTATAACTTGTAGCTCTCTAAAATGTGAGCTATTAAAATGGGAAGGAGAGGAAAACAGTGCTGCAGAGGTAAGGGAGGCAGACACAACAGCAAATCAGCCTTGATACTGAAGCGAGGATTTCCAAGGGAAAAAGAGGATCAACTTATGGGGGACCCCACAAGGAACAGGCTCATACCAAGCAGGTCAAAAAGATGTATTCACAAACTGGAAGGCTAAATGAATGCCTGGGAGCCTGCCCATATGGCAGCTCTGGAGCTGGGATTACTCAGAAAGCACTTCAGTTAAAAACCAAACCCAAACACAATGTTCTCGCAGAGCAACACGGTGCTGAAGTCAGAACATGCAAAACCATGTGTTTGCACTTCATATACTGGAAACACAATGGGTAAGGGAGGTCAGGAGCTTTTCTTGTTTCAATCTTACACTGAAATCTTGAGCAAGGCAGATTCTAAACAGTTTCTCTTTCCAGACCATAGGCTTTTAAACATTATCCTCCACATGCATTCACTTAGTGGTACTTGTTACTTTTTCAATATTTTTGACTGGGAGATCCACTACTGCTTTAAACACAGCATCCTTAGGGCTGCTGGGATTCACAAGTGGAAACACCAGAATATTCCTCAGACAACAAGATCACTTTTAGCACCACTCAATTCCCTGACAGCAGACACATTATATCATACATATTTAAAGAAGTATCATGCCTGAAAAAACTTAAATTTGACAAGAAAAGCCTCAAGAAGGAAAGGGTGTTAGGCTCTTTCCCGTGGTACACACAAAGTTGGGGAGAGGGGGAGCCAGAGAAGGAAGAGGGAGAACTGGGGGTCAGTAAAAACAATCACTGCAATATTGCCCTAAGGAGAAACTAAGGGCAAAAGAAAGAATAAACACCTAGAAAATATCCAGTTGCTTCAGAAACAGCATTTTCTTTTACAAACATTAACTAGTTGGTCCGAACATTTCCATAAAGAACTTGGAGACCAAGCACATCAAATGCTTTAGCAAAAGAATTGGTCATTTATTTTACTGACCTACACCACAGTGGTGTAGCAAACCTCTTTTGCATTTAAAATTCCTGCCCTTAAAGTCCCTATTACTGACACTTCAGGGGTAAAGTGAATACTTTCTAAATCTAAAGAATGTAGGGGAGGAAAAAAAAAAAAATCAAATAAAAGTTGCCTATACAGGTCTCATTCTGTCAAACTCTTTTCAAAAACCAAGATCTAACAAAAACTCTTGCTCTTCCTCACACAGTAGCTACCCCAGGTCCACACACCCAGCTTCTTTCAGCACTAGAAGCTTTTCTTCCCCTCAGCCAAACAAATCCATCGCACTGTCCTCTGTGATGTGAGAAAAGGCTCCAAGAACCATGTCCCAAAGAGCTTTTTCATTTTCTGCATCCATGAACTCTACAGCATTCATTGCTACAATAAACACTGTAAATATTTCTCACAGCCTCCTGAATTGCCAGCTTTCAATGATTTTTACTGTTTCATTTTTAGCTTTCCACACTCTGTCTTCACTACGTGATGGCACAACACCCCACAAATGCTGCTACCAAGATTACTGCATTACTTAAATAACAACCGAGTTAAATTTCATTGACGTTAATTACAAGTTGGTTCATTAAAATTTCAGTTGCTGTGATAAAACTCAGTTACTGAGAAGAAAAAAAAAGCCTACTACCTGTTTCTAGCCTAGATTGGTTGTGTGCGTCGTGGCTTTCTGCTGGCTTAGGGCAAGGCACAAGGCTGGGGACGTGCCCAGTGCCAGTCATGCCTTCAGCTCTCAAGCACACAACAGGGACGGCTTCTGAGGAGGAGAAAGGGGGCAAGAGCAGGAGAGGCAGTTTGCCTTATAGAAACCAGCATGAGGGAGAAAAACGGAACAAATGTACATTTTTTAGAGCCGTCTTTTTCCCCTCCTAAATTTTATTTCACTCCAGTTCTCACGGACCGTTCAGATTTTTGATGTTTTTAAGGGAAGTGAAAACATGGAGCTGTCTCATGTTTCCGATCCAAACGACCCCGACACAAACAGGGGTAATTGCTTTGTTCACCCCCATACCTGGATTCAGAGAAGAAACGGTGGAAATCACACTGACCCTGGGTCTGCACCACAAAAAATCTGCCACAAGCACCGTGGCTCCACAAACAAGTGAGCAACAGTGAAGAGAGCAAAAATCAAAGCGCGAACAGTTAATGTCCAAACAAGCCCTTGCCTCAACATGTGTTATAAAAACCTTTGATGTTAAGAAAGAGGAGGAACCTTGAAGAAAAGGTCAGGCTTTTGTTGAGAATTACAGCTCCTCAGGGCTCAGCCTCAGCATGGAACAAGGAAACCTATCTCAAAAGGTTTGTTTCTAGACTTCACCACTTAGATGTTCTTAAAAGACTTGTGAGCATTCTTTACAACTTGGCTGTAGTTCCACTCATAACCAAAATAAGGCTGCGCTACTCCCAAGAAGGCAGTTCCACACCCACTCATTCATCCCTACCTCACACTAAACTTTTCACTGGAGCAAACTCACACAGTAAAACCAGAGAGGAGACTGTGCCCAGGCTAAAACTCCCTTTATTTATAAGATTTATAAACAACTACTACCCCCTTCATCTTCCCGATTGGGCACAGCACTCAATTCTAGCAGCAAAGATGAATGAAACTTCATTACTTCGGTTATTTATACCCCTGTCAGGGTCCCATCATCCTGGCTGTCATACAGTGTGCTTTGATCTGTGATCTGTTGGGGCAGCAGCACCCGTTTTGCACAGTACAATACAACAGAGCAACAGCTCCAGTCTGACAGAGTCACAAGGAATATTTGAGCACAGACCAGAAACTATGGAGCCTGGAGTAACAAAATGTTTACTCTGTACATCCACATGAACTCTCAAAGCTCCTCAAGCAGGCATCAACTGGCAGCAGCAGTGCCTGACACAGCTGCACGTCACTCAGCGACCACGTTTTTGCTGAGAGGGATGTGCAGCAGAGGCTTAACCATGAGCTTGTTCTGCAGCCACCGAGCAGTGCAGCAGACTGGCAGTGTTCTGTGGCACCCACATTTTGTAAATCTCCCCCTGCATCATCAGGAGAGGCCATGGGAAGACAGCATCCATTCTGTCAACTAGGACTTTGCTGAACGATGCAATCTGACTTAGGAGCTACACAGCTGCTTCCAGTAAGTTTTGAAGTGCAAAACAGGAGTTTGGATCATACTTTCAGGCTAATTGTGCTTCCAGCAACACCTGACTTCTTTGTGCATCGGTCCCAAATAACATTTAGGAAGCCTTAAAGCCCTGTTTCCCCTTCTAGCTGTTTGTTCTCAATGCTTTCCACCTGCCAGAACGTGTGCTGAGCAACTGCTCAGTGCCACCCAGTGCCGCCTGCTCTGGGCCGTTCCACACTCTCGCTCCAGAGGTGCCCGTTCTGTGCTCTGACCTGAAGAGAACTGCAGTGCTCTTACAGCTTGAGGAGATCCACACACCACACTCCTCAAAAAAACCAATTCACAACCAGCATGAGGGAAGTCAGCCTTATTTAATAAGTTAAATGTTGAAATTTAGCAAGCTTCACATATTCACTCATTGGATAGTTACACACCACGTGTGACCCATTGCAGCCAAATTACATTTTAGTTACTGTAAGGATAAAATTCCACTGTACACTTTAACTTTTTTATTCCAAGAACCTGTGGAACTGAGACACATCCATTTATGAGATGAGTCTCCTTAAAGCTGGTTCTGATGAGAGAATCATTATGCACAGATTTTGTGGAATAAGTAAGAACAGCCATTCAGAGGTTTGCTAAATTGTATCATTATACCATTTAACTATGTATTATGTAAGTTGTCCTCCACAAGCTAAAAACAACAATAATAAACCCCCATCTTCTATGAATTAGGAAAAGAACCATGGGAAACACAAGCATTCAGACAGTGACCAAAAAAAAAAAAAAAATTGGAAGCTCTATACAGATGGTGGTTACCTCTGCTTCCCTAATGCCAGCAGTACTGCCAAGGACTGTCTATGAGCATCCACTAGTACTTGATTAATTGCTCCTGACCAGTTTCCCATTCAGTTCTGAACACAAGATGACATCACCTACGCTGATATTTGAAGTACACGACATTCAGGCATGTAATGTAAACTAACTTAACCAGCACAAAGAACATGGTTTGCACATCATTACATGCACTCTTTCCATATTACAATCTAGGGAAGAAATCCCTCTCCCTAGTCCTTTGGGTGACCCGAAGATGCAGGTTTCCCAGCTAAGCTCCAGCATGACTCTCCATGTGCATCCTTTACCAGTTAAGGGAAGGCAAGGCATGTGGTGGACTTCATCGGTTTCGTTTGCCAAGGAAGTCGACAGGCAGACTAACAGTTAATAAAATAAGCATCTATTATTGCACTAACACTGAACTTGTATACTTTAGAGAAGACTGAAGCTATTTTACTCCATAGCAGCTGTGTTTACACTATAGCACAGTCTGGTACCTCTGAAACTCAAGTGAACTTACATCCGACAGTAACTGTGCTAGTTCCAAGGGAAAAAAACCTGTTAAGAGAGAAACATACTTCAGCTTCTTGTGTCAAATGACAATCTTTACTTTAGCAGCTGCTTTTAAAGATACCACAACTCTATTTACCATAGACCAGGAATGCAAACTGAAACCCAAACATATTGAAAACAGTTGTTTCATTTATACATTTCTATATGTTTCATTAATTGATACATGAAAATTAATCTGTGCTCACCAGATCAAACTTTTCCCTTCTCCTCCGGCAAGGTACACGAATACATTTTAATCAATATGAAAGCCAGTTTACAGTTTAGACTCTGAGCTGCTGACAGTGACTCCATCAGTCACTGTCAAGAACAGAGCGCCTGTTCTCTAGCTTTCTTCAGGTGAAAAAAGTAATGCACATTGTCAAGATAATTCAGTGCTACTTTTTAATGATTGAAGCTCAGTGGACATCTTCCCTTCTCTCAGCACCTGCTGAACAGAATGGGAAATGACACTTTATCTAGAACTACCAAAAGTTTTGGACATCCATTCTGCACGACACAGTCAGCTGGACCAGATCTGGGAAGCTTATTACTCAAAAAAGGAAGTATCTCCTCGCTTTTACCTGAAAGCCACAGTTTACTTAACAGTGATGATGCCAGATCCATCACAAGAGCACCACCACAGAGCTAAGTCCTCAGGTGGAGAATGCCATCAGCCTTCAGGCATCATCTGTGATCCTTCTGCTCTGGCTAAGCAGAAAAACCATTTGGTAAAAGACAGCACTGGCACAGACACACTCCCCAGTGCTCTGAACCTCCTCTTGGCTCCTCGCACAAACAGCACCAATTGTTCAACATCAGAAAGTCAACCTTTCTTCAGCCTGGCACTTTCACTCCTTGCTCGGGATAATTTAATGCCATTTTGCAGGGTTTACTTAATATTTCTTTTTGGGCCATCACTTTTTAACTTTAATTTAGGCTTACTCAATTTGCCTTTGGTTTATGGTGCTAGATCTGTTTTGGACTGGTGAACACAGATGATTTCTCCTGAGCTTAAAGTAACACAGGCAGAACAGATTTAAAGAGCAGTAAATTCTAGGTTTAGAGGTCTCCTACTGCCCAGCACATCAGGACAGACTGCTGCCTCTAGAGTGCAGCAAGAGCATGGCTGTGTGGTGGATGCAGCCAAGCTCTAGAGATGGGAATGTGACAGTCCAGCTTTCCTGCAGGGTGCTGCATCCCCAGCACTCTTCTCTATAACGAAGGCAATGAACCCCACAGGGTATCTACCAGTCAGTTTGCCTCCTTTGTCTTGGCTTTTTTCTAACCCAGAAGACAAAAAATACCAATTAGGAAGGTCCGAGAGAAAGTGCTGCATCTAAATACAGACAGAGGAATGCAATCCTACCTTTCAAGCAGGGGAAAACATGGTGAGAAAAATGAGGAAACCTGGAATTTACAGCTGCCTTTTTTCTCAGGCTGGCTGTTTCCACTGCCTGCAAGTATGTAGGTGAGGCTGATCAAAAAAGCTTTCCCAAAAGGCCATGGCGCTCCTAGGAGGTAGCTGGGGATTAAAGAAGCTAAAGCCAAATACTGCTCAAGAGCTGAAGCTAAAGTTCAGAGCCACACTTAATTTTCCTGCTCCAGACCCATGTTCACTTCATTTTCCTCCTTGCTCCAGACCCACGTTCACCATTGCTACCACAAACACAACCCAGCAAGTGGTGGCAATGCCACTGGTCAAACGCCATCGACACCCGAGCCGTGAGTGGCTTCCACCGAACTGATCCGCAAGCCAGAGATGCTGAAGAGCAGCCAGGTGGTGACATCCAGCACTGCCATGGAACTGCTCAGGCAACACAGAATCTTCACATTCTTTTAACCAAAATTACTAAAAGCATAATGAATTCTAGTTGAATTTTAGTTGTCACTGGACACAGACAACTCGGATTTAGCTCAGCAATGCTGTGCGACGTTGGGCGTGCTCTCGATTTGAGTACGTTCTCTTATAATGCAAAACCCCGAGTTAATTTTTTCATAGCTGATGCATTTACAGTCAGTTAAGACGGAGAGATCACATCATAAACATCTATTACCAAGAATTCATAACTACCCAAAAGGCACATAAATGACAGTGCCTTTTAAAAACATCCTCTTGATCTTAAACAGATGCCTATCAAAACAACTCCCGCAATTCTGTTACAGGGATTCTTAGTCATCACTTTAGTACAGCCTATAGTGCTTTGCTATAAAGAGATTGTGGGCAGAGGACACTCAAAATTAGTTTCCACAATTTATAGCAGCACTGATGTTAAAGACAATAAATGCAACAGGAATAAATAAAGTAGGAGTTAAGTTAAATGCTATGAGGGTTTATTAATTTATAATATAACCAAATTAATCCACTATCAGTATCTAAGGAAAAACTACTGAAATCAAAAGCTCTTGGGGAGTTGTTAAGAGGAAATGAGAAATTGGTTTACTCTTCACTGCCACTTCACTGTTTTAGCAATATGGGAATCTAGGCTCCCATTCCAGATCTTCTGTTTTAAACAGTAAAGCTGAAAATAACCTCCTACTTTACCAGCATGTGCTTTTTCTTCTCTGATGCACAAAGCTAAAGACTTAATATGGGAGTGTTGTCTGCAGACAGCAAAACAACAGCTGGCAGCTTTCCGAGCATCCTGCTTGAAGTGACTCTTTATACTGCAAACTGCAAAAGAAGCCAAACTGTCTGACAGCAGAGCTGGGTAATGCCCCAGGTACGACCAAAGTCTTCACATCAAATTTCTACCTACTGGAGATTCAGACTATTATTGCAAATTGCTGAACCACTGTATTAGATGTCCCAAGAGAGGACAGGTGCCTACTGCTGGTTTGTATTGTACTTGTACTTCACAACAGCTTCTGCTTGTAACATGAATGGAAGTGAAGAATTCAGCTCGGGTGTGCCAGGGCACGAGGGACTTCTGCAACAATACCCGAAGTGATGCTGCTGTGTAAACACTACTGTAATTCACAGCACCAACCTTTCACTAAAAAAGGGCAGTCTTGCAAAGAGACAATAACAAAGGTCACTTTTTAAAAAGGAAAGCTAATAGAGATTAAAATAATTTTAAAAGCATCTTGACATAGAGAGCAGACCCCCACAACCACAGTTGATCCATACAGGTCACACCTGCCACAGAGTGAATGAGACAGTGCAAGAGAAGCCCAGCAGCATGACACCATGGTCAGGTAATTTCACACAGGAAATCAAAATTTAATCAAACCTGGAGGAATTGCAGATCTCGGGCTGGTCAAAACAATCAGATTTCAGCACAGCTTAAAGCATGTGGAACCTGTCAGCACATCTTGGAAATCCCACTATAATTATTCATACCACACCTTCCTTATTCAAAATTTCTACATGACCTCCAGAGAGCACTTACTCCAACAGCAAGGTCTGATTGCCATCTCAGTTATTCAAATGTATTAAATGATAAACCTTAAAATGTTTACTAAATTATTAAAACATCTAAGGCAAAGCTGCTGATAAATATATCAGATTAATCAAGACCTATTATCTAGCTTTTCACCCGCTCAGTGAAATACTTTTCAACCTTATACACATATATTTGGACAACACTAGAGAAACAGATAACACAAATTTAGGAGGAGAACCAGACACCATCAGAAAAAGAGGAAAACTCATGCTTAGGGAGAAACTGTAATGAAGCAAAGGGAAGACAGAAATTTTGCACAGCATACAAGTTTCTGCACACTAATAATCAGTCACGGTCAGGCAGCTGAAAAGGCCACCTGACACATTTATGTGGAGAGAGCTGGATGGCTCAAGGGATTTGCAAGACATTAAAGCTCACCTGGGAACTGGCCCACAGTTTGATCAGCACAAGTACCTTGCATGTACACTTAATGCAGGTTAAGAATGCTCCCTGCTGCTGCAGCTGAACTGCACTGTAAGCAAGGGTGAGCAGAGATAAGGTGTAAGAGAGAACCTGTTACTAAACCAGTTTTGATAGAAAGAGAGAGAGAGAGAGAAAACACTGCATGTGAAGGAGCTCCAGGCTGGCAGCGTGACGGCAGCTCGAGCTGGAAGGTCAAAAGCCACTGATGTGATGTCTGTACAACAGCTCAGTATGAAGCAAGGCAGGTACCATGGGGCAGGAACAACAGCCCGCCTGTGCTCCCGGCATTCCTCATCCTGCCCAGGAACAGGCTGAACTGACAGGAATAAAACTCCCTTCTGCTGTAACCAGAAGAGACAAATAGGTTTGCTGCAGATATTTATGCAGGGCAATGACTGAAAAGCTACAACAGCCAAACTCAGGAATTTTTCTTAATGTTTTTATTTTTTTTCCCAGTCTCTCAAGGAAAAGATTGTTATGGAAGGTCTTCAAGCAACAAAGAGCAGGCAGGTAACTAAAATGGATCATTACATTTGGTGTGTTACATGCATATTAAACCATGGCCACTCCACTCCAGGCTTTCTCACTCTGGCAGCCTTTTATTCCTGGGACATACTGTTATCTCTAGTCCTTCCATGCACTGCCACCTCCCCTTCCTCTGATCAAGATTCAAACTCTTTCTTCCAGGCACTGTATTCACTGTAACACTCTTCATATTTTGCCCAAAAGCAGACTGATAGCATGAATGAGCAAGCACGAACCCTCTACTTTCCTCATGTCACTTGGTATAATTGTTAAGGGTTCCCTGTATTTGGGTAGATACAATCTGGTTTCTATTCTAACATAATATTCTATTTCAGTTTTTAAAACCTGATAGGCAACCCACAAAAACCCAGAAGGTACATTACACCTCTTATCTGCTGCAACTTTGAACTAATGTTACTGCAAACTTTGCATTATTTTCATAACAGGACAAATGGTGTCAGCCTTTTTATTTATTTAAAGTCTGCAAAGGCTTTGACATTCTGCAGGGGAGATGGTGTTAAGAGGAGAGAGAGGTAAATCAGCAAAGGCTTGGTTTTCCAATGTTAAATTTTATCTATCTAGCAAGATTATAGTGTCCACATTGATGAGAAGAGTTTTAGTCTAAGCTCACTCTGCTTTTCAAAAAAACAGTTAAATACATAATGGAAAATCAGCATAAAATGTTAGTTATGCCTGCAGCTTCCTCCAGGATACTGTCAAAAGTATCCTTTTGGGCTTAAAATAATTTATAAAACTGATTATTGTGATAAAATCAGGTTAAGGAGCAGCAACACATGAAGCCTTACTGATCGATATAAGACAACAACAGTACAGAGAAGTTTAAATGAAGTTCAAGTTAAAATAATCTTGCTAGAAGCTCTTAGGTTACAGTTGATTGGTTATTGAAGGGCACAAGATAACAAGTCATAAGGATCAACTCTGTATTAGCGTATTTGCAGCAGAGTTAAGGTTATGCCTTTACAGTTATAATTTATATTTTTAAAATTTCCCAAATCACAGGTCATCCTTCCTCAAGTTTTTCAGGCGGATGAACTAAAGCGGGATTCCCTTTCCATAGAATAACTTCCACTTGCTTCCCTGAAGCAAACTTTGGACAGCAGAGAAAGAGAAATATCATGTATATTTGGGGACTCCGCATAACTTCATATTAGTAGTGTTGGAAATCATTTAGTCTGTTGGCAGAGAAAATTATTTACGACCGAGTCAGTAAAGGGAACCATCTCAAATGTGGTTTTCTACCAATACTCAAACTTCTCCCTAAGATATTCCATGAAATACATTAAAGTCACTGTTACAGTCTCCAAGTCCTAAACATCTGCACTGCACTTCCACCATTAATTCAATCCATCCCAAAAGTGGGTTTAGCCACCATAAAGACCTTCCCCCCAATCCCAGCTCCATTCCCAGCAACACCATCCCACTGCCAACAGCTAATTATCAAACCCATCGCAGATGAGGCTCCTCAAAGGACTACAGCCACTTAAAGGCATTTAAAAGCTGCTGTGGAACTTTCAACACAAGACATGTTTGGGAAAGGCCGGTTTCAAATTGAAGCCCAGGACTTCTGTCTGCCACAGCTGCCAGGAAACATGTCCTCAGGGAAGGATCGGAGTCACACAGTGTTTCAATTCATGAAAAAATACGATGAGCATGTTTAGGTTCCTCCATTTCTACCTCACTGAACGTCAGGAGAAAACAAACAAACAAACTAACTCATCTCTTGCAGAAACAGGTTTTCCAGTGACTTTTTCTGAAAGGATTGTGCCTTTTTTATAGATTCAAAAATGCAAATGCACTGGCTGCAACCTGATTTCAGGGACCCGTTCATCTGAGCAGTGTGATTACACACTTGCTCTCTCCAGCTGAAAAGCACAGCTGCTTTTAGTTTCTGATTGCATATCTTTTAATTATTAGTTGTATCAAAGGGGCTAAACTGATGGCACAAGCTATTTTTACAAAAGCAGACAAACAGGCCATAAGGTACCCCAGGTAAAAGATGAACCGAGGAAAGGATGTTTGACTAAGAAACCTCATCACAAACTTTGCTAGTTTTTTCCTTACATGAAGTTTACTCAATAGAAGGAGCAATTTTTCTATAAACTTGCATACAATATTTAAGCAGACGACAAGATACGCATATCAACTGCTACAAGAAATGGATACTTCCTTTAGCATAATTCAAAATATTTCCTTCACAGAGAATTTTTTTGCACAAAATGGTACTAATATTTTATCAAGCTATCGGTCTAAAGTATTAAATAATCCAAGGAAATTGTAATACTTAACTCCAGAGTACTGGGAAAGAGATGAGTTTTTGAATGGTATTAAGGGCATGAGAGAAGAGCATTCAAAAGACATTCTGAAACCTCTTGACTGTCAAGTTCATGTTGAATCCTGATCTCTATACTCATCTTCATTTTTCTTTTGCTGGCTCCCTCCCACCTTTCTTTCCTCACAGCTTCTCCCCCTCCATCAAATCAGGCATCATCCGTGCCTGTGAAATCAAACCACCTGCAGTTCCCGAAGGAATGAGGTCCGAAAGAGGGACAGCCTGTCAACTCCAATTGCTCGTGTACACCTACAGGAGCTCATTTGCAACCCAGCTGCGGGAGCAGGTCAGTGTGTGCAAGTACTACTTCACCCTGCTAGACAGACTCAGAATATTTCTGTCATAAAAGCCAGTCCCGGTAACGAAATGCCTCTGACTCCAGCCAGGGAACGCTTCACTACCAAGAAGATCGGTGGTCTAACCCAACTCTCGTCATTAGCATAAGACTAAGCCGCTAATTAGCAGAGCAGAGCAGTTATGTATTTACTACAACACGGCATTAGCACTCAGCACAAAGCTCTGAAGAGGTTTTTCAAGTTCCCAGACTAATGTGCACCTCAGGCCGTACATCCTAGCAAAGGTTTAGGCTTCAATGGGAGTTGCACTCCAAATGCTTTGAGAATCCAGACCTAAACTACTAAACTTCGGGAATCAACCGCTGGATTAGATGTAACAGGAAAGAACAAGCTGTCCCCGTGCTGACTTTGGTTCCTCCTGCTGACTGAAGCAGTCGGTCTGACAGGACAACTGCCATTAGCGTGAGAAAAAAGGAGAAGCAGCACTTATTTTCAGCCCTTTTTATTTTTAAAGAAAGATTAGCAAGCAGTGAAGGAAAACTCTCCACCAAGCTGCCCTCAGTGGAATGCTTGTGTGAAATCACACTGCCAGTTCCACGTCATCCTTTTCGCATCCTCTCAAGTGTTTCCCCTAGGAAACTAAATCAATAATCTTAAGCAATAGCAACTGCACACACAAAGCAGACTGCTTTAAGTATAACATGAAAAAGCACTGTTCGTGTTGTTTTCAGGATTATGTGTTTTAATTACACCCCTTCACCCTCCTTCTTGCTTTGTAATTGAATTTTCTTTTACCTTTAGAAGGCTAACTTTATTCATAAGAGGCTGTGGATGGCAGAGTTCAATCCTTTCACTGTAGAGTCCCGAGGTCTCCCACTGCTTTCCAAGATTTCACTCGCATTTTGTTTTAAAAGGGTTCCAGCTCAGATTAGCAAATGTGTTTTTAATGGAAATAAACGCATATCTAAAGCAGGGGAACTGTAAGGATAACAAAAAAAAAAAAATTCTTTTTTTATCTGAAGGGAACCCAGAAATATCAACGTCCAAAGCCCCATCACAAAGGGCTTAGAAGAAGTCTGTTCAACCAGTAGATATTTACAGGACACGCTATTCTATTTGAAATTACAGATCTGGGTACCATAACATGTTTTTCGTTCTACCTCTGAGATCCAACAAATCTCACAAAGACAAGCTGGCTTCAATACACTGCCATTGTGTCAGCAATGCCCTCTTCCTGACTGTCTGATGCCCTGACACTTAATTTCTCCTATGTGAAAAGAAAACCCTTTTCCAGCTATCATTACTGACTGAGCAGAACTTGGCCACTATTTCAGTTCCACTGCCAGCACACCTCAACATTATGTCCAAGCAGAAATAACAAGAGGCTGAAAGCACAGAAATATAGTTACTTTTCACCTTACAGACTGAATTACTTCATACGCTTCAGGTACTAAAGCAGTACCCGAGCCTTTCAAGTGAAGTATGTGAAATTTCCTAACAGGTTGAGAAAACATTTCTGAGTAACAAGGCTTTCAACGTGGCATTTTAAGTCTAGAAAACTGAGAAAAACATACAGACTGGGCTGGCTTTAATGCCAGTATAGGTCTTACTGGATAGATTAACTCCGAGAGACTTCAGGCGTCAACACAAATAATCTTCATAAGTCCCTGCATACGATCTTGGAACATCTTCAACCAAAGATGATTTTCAAACCTTCTGACGGGGAGCCAAAGTCACCAATTTTCACTGTAGCTCACGAGCTGTTTCTGCATTAGCCAGTGAAATGCTGTTTTAACTTGCTAGAGCTCCCTTTGAATCACTACTAAGACTCTACCACTCTTTGCATGTACAAACTGTGATGGCAAAACACAGCCCTCCCCTGCATCTTCTCCTAAATGGAATTACAGTATTATGAGCTGTGCTAAATCATGGCATGCTCTCTCTCCAGGCAATGCCACAAAAATACGGCCTTGCCTTTTGTTACTGCTCATTAACTGACACGCTTCCTTCTTGTTCCTCCCTTTGAGAAGTACTGAAAGCTTAAAAAAGGAGGGGAAAAAAAAAGAATAAGAAAGACAACAGCTTTAAACGACACAAATTTGAAATCACAAGAACGTTAACAGGCCTAAAGGCCTAAGAATAGTTACAGCATAGGGTTTTAGTGAAGAGCTCACAGTAAGTGATGATGTTCTTATTGCCCCAACATCAGGAATGGCAAAATTACAAGAAAATGTGTTCTCATTTTGAGATTTTTTCTGCATGTCTGTTCATACAGAGAGAAAAACAAGACTTAAGCCTAAGGGCTCAAAAGACAGAGTGCAACTGAAAAAGATTCCTCTATTTTTAGGAGTACAATTTCAAAGCTTGATCCTGACAACGCTGGAACATTTACATTGCCATAAAAAGTGTTTTCAAATTCATACTCTTTTTTTTTCACCATTGAATTATTTTTGCAGCTCTATCCCTGCAACGTTCAGTGTGTATTTTTTTCAGGCATCACCCTCCTGGCATGTGCAACCTCGTTTCTGTTGCTAGCATATAAATACAAAAGAGAAGATAATTCTCTTCTATTCAAGTTCCACTTCAACTTTTGAATCGATACTTGTGATTATTAAATCAGAATTTTAATTCCGTAGTGGGATGTAACAAAAACAGTGCCTCAGAAAAATCAAAGGATATCTTTGTCCTGAAAACACTACCTTTAGAAGTTATTTCATGAAGTCTCCTGGATTTTCTTCCCGTGTCAATATTCTGCGCATCAAACCGTAGACCTAAGGAAGCTCTTTAGAGCTAAACCCACTAAAAATACCTGTATGTATTGTAATCACGTGCTTCCGCTGTGACATTCAATTTTAAATATACTCTTGATTAAGTGGGAAAGAAAACCGTTTGCCTGGTTGTGTTTAAAAAACACCTCTGCTGACAGCCCCAGTCTGTTTTGATTTGCTCCCTATAGATATGGAGCCGGTAGAAAACATTAAGTGGCAAGAGCAGCGCTGGATGTAAATGACACCATCTCACACTTAAGTGCTGCCCTCAGCTGCAATCGGAAATTGCACAGACAAGCACTGCCATGATCGCTCCTGGAGTAACAAGAATGTAAAAAAAATGAATTATCAGATCCCTATGCAAAGCAAGCACATAAACTGAGTGAAGAACAGGCCCAGAAAAAATACTCCCTAAAAGCTTTCCAGAGCCGAGGTCGACACCTGTGCTACATCTTAATTCTGCTAAGGTACTTTGTTAGCATTTATGGTTACAAAAATGATCTTCTAAAGACAACAGATTAAAAGGTTGTTCTCCCCTGCCAGGGCTGGGCACATCCAGAAGAAGTGAATGGCCACAAACTGAAGAGAAAAATGCTGAGAGACAGGGAAATAGTGAATGGATTTTTCTAAAGCGCCGACTTAAAAACACTCATTAACAGCAAAATGAAATCACTTTTTTGGCTCCTTGATTCAACAATCTCCAACACACTTACTACCTTATACCAAAGTTAATCATGTAGAATACAGACCCTTTGGATTGTGGTATATTCCCATGTAGTATCAATTAAATGCAACAACCATGTTTTCCCTTGCACATCACACAAACATCAGGCACAGGGAACTCCACAAGGCCCCGTACAAGGAGACTGGGATGGTCTTGTTCATCTAGATCAGGAATGTTCATTTTGCCATTTTCCAAACTGAAGCATCCAGTGATCTACTCACACCATAGCAGTCGGTGGCTGTGGGGAAGCCTGGAATACACATCTGAATGAACAGCATTTTAAAAGCTTCACAACCTGGGAACTTGGGAATAAATGTTGAAAATACCAGTGTGAAATTCCATACCACATGTTGCACAGCACATCTAGTCAAAGATAACTTCATTTAATGAAGTTTCATCACTTAGTGAAGTTAATTCATCAGCTACTTTATCAAGAAGTGTTTTCGAAAGCATATGATACAGTCTGAGCATTAAGGCCAAAAGCAAGTTAAATGGTCAGCTCTGGTGAGAGGGCACTCTCATCCACTGAGACCTGAAATATTTTGGAGCATTTTCTGGAAGATCATCTCATACTTAAAAGGCTGATTTAAAGACAGGGAAGTAATGATAGAAAGAAAAAGTATTTTTTCACAATACAAGGAGAACCAATGAGTCCATGCTGCGTCCTGCTTTTCAAGAGAAGCCCACAAACATGAAACAAGTACAAGTTTTAAGACTATACTGAACTATTTAAGAGATAAAAAATAAATGTTGTGTGCTAAGAACCGCAGAAGGATAATAGAAGATGAAACTAAAGGCAGGATAAAAAGACATAAAGAAATAACCTCACCTATACAATGAGATCTTAATTAGCTACTGCAACTCGGAATTTTGAAACTGTTACAACTAATTCTCTTGGATATTACTTATTAAGAGCCCCAAGGAATGAAGAAGAAAACAACAAACATCGAGCTACAATTCTAGAAATTCAGAGCCCCTTGAGACAGTCTGTAATGCTGGTGTCAAACAGCCACAGCAAGACTAGAAGATGCACAAAAAAGGTAACAAAGAACATCAGAGGCTTGAAATACTTCTGTACTAACAGAGACGAAGGTATGATTCAGTTTTACAGCAAAGTTAAGAAGTACCCCCAACCAAAAAGAGCAGCCCTCCCCAGTCCAGCATTGCAAACCCACAAGCTGTAGATTGGCTTCAACACCTTCTGTACAACAAAACAGGCTCCTTCTTTAGCTGAACGGTGCCACTATGGAAGAGAACAAGAGATGTGCAAAATCAAAACTAGTATGAAAAAGAAGAATAAGGAAAGGTTATTCACTGTTTCTCCTACCACAAGGAACCAGAAAACACAGTCTGAGCACCTTTTCACATGGTACATAATAAACTGCAGGCTCATAACCACAGGAAGTTGTGGATTCAGGAAGGATCAGACAAATGGCAGAGAACAGGTCAAGTCACTGGTTCCTACGCAGCCGAAAGACCGTGCTCTACTTCGCTGGTTCTTACCCTCCTTTCAAAAGATTTCTGAGGTGAGGCACAGCACTAGGTGTCCTACTGATCTGACACATTATGGCAATTTTTATACTCCTCACAATTTTAGATAGACCTGAAGCCACTCTTCTTCCAGCAATGCAGAGAAACTTCCCAGCCCCCTCCACCAGCCATTGCACTGGTCTTTTTCTTTCAAATCTCACGGCTAAGGGAGAATCTCAGAAGGAGTAATTTCATACACGGAAGTGGATTTTGCTGTGCTGTTTGTCAGATGCAAGTTTTTGCACTGTACTAAGGCAGATCTCTCTCCCTTTTGGGCAGATAATAAAGAAATCATACACTGTTAGTCTTTGAAATCCAAAAGCCACTGCTTGATTCAGAGACTCCTCCAGCCTGACCGCTGTAACCACTGCGACCCGGCTTTCTCTTCACAAACATCAATGCTGCTATTCTTCTCTAAAGACACCCTCATTAATTGATAGGCAGTTGTTATTTTGTTCTGTAATATTATCTATACTCACAGCTGCATGTAAGAATGATCAAGACTAACGAAGCATATTTTGATGTCATTATCTACGCAAAAGGAAAGCACTTACATAAATTGATTGAAATAAAAGCTTGTTAAACTACGTAATATTGCAACTTCTCAATAACCTAAAAATAGTTCCCAGTAAGATGCAACCACTGTTTGGAAACACAGTACAAGTGCAAAAGATCAAACCTGAATATTGAAACAAAAAACTTGGGCTTACTATAAAAAGATAATGTCTGTACTTCTTATTGGATAATCATAAGAATTATAATTTATGTCAAGTTGATTTTAGATGGAAATTGGACTTCAACTACAAATACAAACTGCATTTGCATTTTACTTAGGTAACTAATATTCTTACCTTAAAAGCATATACAGAGAAGGCAGAAACAAAGAAAACAATATTTTGGTTTTCAACAAGTAAGAACATAGAGTTAAAACAAGAAACACTAACCTCAGTTTGAAAAGTTGGGGTTTTTATTGTCAAGTTGTCCTTTGAGGTGTTATGCTCCTCTTATTTTTGTATGAAGTCTGGAAGAAGAGGCAATCCTCCCTGATTCTTCAGTTTCCAGTCATTATCTCTTTCTTACATAAGATGAACTGGCAAAAAAACCCAAAACCAAGCAAACTAACTGTTGGGACACACTCCCTCTACACTTGCATCGAGGCTACTATTATCTACGCCTGGCTTATTATCACAATATACTGGACTCATGTAGTTCGACAAAGCCACTTCCCCAAATACGCTGGTTTTAATTAAGAGAAGTGACAAATTACCTGTTTAAATTTGCTAAGGAATAAGTTCAAAATGTAAGAGTTGACCCCAACAGCAAGGGGAATTCAAAACTCAGTTCCTCTTCCCTCCCCAATATCTATTAAAAAAGTTGAACAAATAACTTAGGACATAAAATAATCACTTGGAAAAGCAGACTTTTGCTCTTGGCCACTGGGCTAAAAAGCCTCGCAGCTAAACTGATTAAGTCTCATTTTGCAAATAAAAGAAAAATAACTTCCTTGGAAGAGGGGAAGATTTTCCTATGCCTGTGCCCATGGACACATTCATTTAAAAGGAGTTGATTAACTTGGTTCAATTGGCCAATTAGTGCTCTATATGTAACACTTCTGACTGATCCTGTGCTTGCATTATTTCTTAGGGCCATTAGTTTAGCCCTCATGGTAACACTTTAGAGAGCAATGAACAGAGTTAATCCTGGAAGGAATCACTGCCTTCTTTAATAATTTCTTTTTTTAGGATGCGCATTCTGTGAGTTCTGCTGGCCCACGTGCAAGAAAGCATCTCGTGTTCTCCCCCTGCCTGTCTGCTCAGCATTCCCTACTTGGACATTTCTTTAAGAATCTAATGACAGATCTCAGAATTTACTTGAAAACACCACTTGAGCAATGTAGTACTTAATACATGAATAGGGGCGTATTTGGAACTCAACATTACGGAAAAATAAATACTAATATATATGACAGTGCCATACACCTGGTCAGGCTTCTCTAGCATTTCTCCTGCTTCCAACCACCACAGCTTTTACTGCACCATGTCCTCATTCTCAGAGCAAAGTTTTTGGGCACTGAGGCCAACTTTCAAGAAAAGATGCTTTGACAAGAAAGATACTTACAAAAACCCACCCTAGTTTCAGGCAAGGCTTTCCAATATCATGGAGTTTCACAGTCCTTAGATTTAAAAATTGCTTTATTTTTTTAATGATTTCAAGACAAATAACTTCCTTTGTTTAAGCCAGAGGCCATGGCTCCCCACGCAGAGAGCAAAGGGCACGTGCTCCACCTGCAAAGGTGCACATTACTACAGCTCCTGAGAAGGTAGGTACTTCTAAATGTATTTCCTTCAGATGAGCAACAAAAATAAAAAATACACCAAATAATATTAATAAAAAAAAATCATAGATTTTTATATATTTTCCCAGATCAAGAGATCAAGAAAGAGATAAGAAATGCCAGGGCAGCACTGACTCCAGTACGGAGAGGGGAGACACCCACAGAACTCAGAGCCATTTGTAATAAAAGTGCACCCAGCATCGGAGGGGAAGTGCCTTCACTTCCTGGCTTGATCGGTTTCTTCTGGAAAGAACGACAAATCTGGAGGTGCTATTTATGGCTTTCTGTCACCCATCCCCAGAAGAAATAGTGATTACAGCCTCTAAATACATCAAGCTGGAGTTCATCTTCCCCAAACCACTTGATCTCTACTTCAGTATCACTGCTCCAGTCCTTTACACCCTTGAAAAAGATTAAGTGACAAACAGCAAAACCTTGCAGGGTTCCCCAGCACCATCATTACTTTCAACCAATGACCCAATTCTGCAAGACAGAGCACCTCCTGAGATATGCTGAGAGCCCTCAACTCCAATCAGCCAAAATGGGAGAGGAGGTCACTCAGCTCTGCAGTTTACTCTTAGAGAAAAAAAATAATCCAAGATGCATCTCTTCTCTCACTCATCAGTACTCTCAGAGAATCTCAAAGCTGGTTTAACAGGTGCATGATTTTTAGATAACAACACATTCCACTAATCTTCTTCCCAACTCATCTGTTTGAAGAAGGAGATCATTTCTGTAGTGAAGAAGAGTGTCCTCAAGTGTAACAGCAAATAAACCAGCGTAAATGAAGTGCCATAGCAATATAAACAATGACCCTGAAAACCAGCAAGCTGCTGCTCAGGGTGACTCTAGGGACAATAATCACATTTTAAATGTTCACATCCACTGAACAAATTGCTAAGATTACCTCTGTAGCTAGAAACTCACCTGTCTTCTCACTGTAGGTGAGCATCTGCAACCTGCCCATGTGCCAAGGCCCAATAGGTGAAAAAACCCAAACCAAAAACACATATGGCTCCCACCTACTTTAAGCGAAGGGAAAACTCCTATTTGTTCATTATGTAGAAGAAGTAATCTGTGTAGCGACTTGTGTCACTCAAGGCTGCTCTGTGCTATTAAAAAAAAAAAAAAGGACAGCTTGAAGGAGCCGAAATCCCAGCTCTGGAGTCAGGCATCCACAGGAGAGATGGTTATTCTACTGCAAACCTCACTGAAGCCCTCTTTACTTCAGGTTTTAACACTGTTGCTTGCCTGGTTTTCCTAGGAAACAAGGCTCATTGGATTTGGAACGTCTGCATGTCCATGTTTTTTTGCCTGTTGTCTCATGACCCTTCCTCAAACCCCATCAACAAAATGTGCCCGAGGGGCGGGGCTCTCAGTGACACTCAGATCCTACAAGCGTTGGAAGAGGATGCTTATTTTCATAGGGAAAATACATCTGAACATCACTGTCTCCACTGAAAGATGAACAAAGACATTGCAGAGAATCCAGAAGAGGACAGGAAAGGAAAAGAGGAGGGGGAGGCAGAAGAAGAAAGAGACCTTGGGACCTGGGTTTCCTTATTCCTGCAGCTCCCAGGCCTTCCTTATTTGCACAGTTCCCATCGAAATGCTCCTCAGTGGTGTCTGGGGGTGATAATCCAACACTCCCAAAACAAACAAAGCAGAAGGTGCCCCGAAGACTTATCGCTTTCCAGCTTCAAAGGTTTTTAAAGCATTCACGTAGGACTTGGTAACTACCGTGCAGCTTTACATTAGTTAAAATTCACTCATTTCCCAGAGATGTGGAGACTTACCTGGAGAGTCCCAATCGATATGCAGAATATCTTCCAGCCTAAGCTCACACCCTCCTTCTCACAGGGGGACATTTAAAATATTCAAACATGTATGTCCCCTAAGAGATGCCCTATTAAGAATGCAGAGTAGAATTCATGTTGTAATATTTTAATTCTACAGAGCAGCCTTTGCTAAGAACACTTAAAAAATTACAATCTCACCCATAAGATAGGGGCAAAAGCATAATTATAACTATAATGATAATAATAATAATTATTACTGTAATTATTGTCATTATTATTATTATTCTCCTATTATCACCACCAATCCACAAAGGTTGTCGGCAAAGTAAGGGAAAAGGGTGGAAAAATCAACACGGATACAGAGTGATCACAAAACGTGTGTCTCACATGCACCACATCTAACTTATATATATATATATATTTTTTCTGTACCCTTAAAACCAAAAATTTATTTTAAAATCAAACGAGACCTAATTAACATCTCAATGCTTCTCCCATAGGCTTTATCAATATAAAGAAAACTGAGCAGTGGAAAGAATTATACATTAAAGTTAGAAAAACATATAATTACATAAAAAATATCACTATACAGACATCATGGCTGTAAAAATCATAAGATATTAATATAAAATGAAGATAAAAAGTTACTCTAATTTTCAACTTTTGCTGCATTTGGGAGAATACAAACTCCTAAATCTCCTCTTCAGGATCCTCCACACTGGCACAATGTTTACATAAAGGACAACTTCAACAAGCATTTAAATCAAAACAAAACAAACAAATCAACACCCCCCCCCTTATTTTATCCCCTGACTTTTCAAGAAAGAAAGTAATCTTGAGAGGGGAAAAAAAAAACAAACGACCTAAAAGCTTTAAACAACAGCCACCTCGAGTTTAAACCTATGACCTAAAACCTGATGGCCACTTCCCAAAAGCAGAAGGAAAGGAGCACAAAGTCAAGTCCACCACCAGCAGCAACACTGATGCTCAAAGCTGTCAAAAGCAAGATGACACACAAAATCTGCTACTCATCAAGCAAGATGAGTCAGATGAACAAAGGAAAGATGTTACAGCTCCAGAAAACATTTGTAACTTACACAGGCTACACTGTTTTAAGTCAATGACCAATCTACCAAACGCAGAGACGCACACCTAAAAGGTCAAGAAACCAAATCAGAACACTATTCTGTAGCATTAAGGCTGCCATGTTATTACAGGAACAATGGATGTGATGCAAGCCCTGTGTTTTTAGGCGCTGGAAGCTCTCTCCTAAAAACGTCCCTTGCTAAACACCTCCCAGGTTTAAATTTCTCATGCACTTAAAGGACACTTCAGTGAATTTACCATGAGTCATTTCACTGTCAGTGTGTTAGTGTAATTAAGTTGCCACGTGTCTGAAGTGCATCAGTTGTAGGACAATTACTTAAGTCAAGCCAGTGCAAAATGACTGTATTGATGTCTGCATCACTGCATGATGATCGTGCCATGGCCAAACTCAGTAAGTGGAAGCACAGCAATGATGTTAAAGAGATTTCCAAATACAGTGGATTCAAAAAGCAAGCAAGACAGAAAGATTAAGGTCTACAGCTGTCACTGATCTGCCATGAAACAACAAAAAAAACCCTGTAAAGTGTTACCAGAACATACTATGACAAATGTTTTTTTTGCAATACTCATTAACATCTTCCCCATGAGACAGTGAAAGGGTTCCCAGAATATAAAGATTACACCACGCAAACTCTATCAGTCATTAACATGTCAGCTTACACTTAATCCACCTTTTCCACACAGCAATTGCTCAGGAGGTTTGCCAGGTTTAAGAATCAGAGAACATAACTCAATACTGGCAAATTAATAGTAGAGAGGAAAAAAGGGCAAAGGAAAACCCATACAGATCAATAATCACAAAGATCTGCCACTGTTTCTCTGCTCTCTATCTTGCACTGCTGTCTCCTGTGGAGAACATGTGCACGTAACAGGATACTGAAGTCTTCAGTGCTTCAACTGCCCAGCACAGACACACCAAACACTGGCAAAGCCATTCTCCCAACACTTTCACGCTACCTCTTAGCTGTGAGTCACAAAAAAAATGTACAGGGCTCTATCAGTTTTATTTGGTTATCGGTCTTGTTGAGAAGAACCTTCCTGTTTTGACACTAATATAGGTTCTGTGAAGAAGTAGATATCATTCTTGTCCCTCAATCACAGCAACAATTCACAAACCAAACACAAAAGAGGAAGTGGCTGAATTGAAGGCAGGAAGCCCACTAAGTCTTGTCCCTAGAGATGATCTTTTAGATAGAAAGATGCTTTTTTTGCTCTTTTTTCTTAATTGTAAAATCCATGTCAGTAGCACCTCCCACACAGGAAACCTATGTTTTCAGTTAATTGATCTGTTTCCATCTTGACATTGATTTACTTTGCCCCAACAGTTGGCTATTTTCAAACAGTAATCACACACCGTAGCCACACCAGGAATCCATCCTGCCGGGTGCTCTAGATGCTACAAGTTTACAGCCCCTGCTCCCGTGGGAACGAGTCTCTTTGCCATTAACAACTTTTTCTCTTACAAATCAGATGCTTCTGACTAGTTCACATACATTGTAAACTACTAAGTTGCAACAACGATGTTTCCAAAGTTACAAGGTGGATTATCTTTTTCTCCGGCATGAGTTTTGCACGGTGCACCTTATATACCGCCTTAGGGAACTGTTCGCTATGGTAACCTCCTGGGCTACTGACAGCAGCCAGCTCCCATGAAGGAAGGAACAGCAAAGAAACAGCAAGGTAGGCCTTTTCTTTTGCTGTACAACTTCTCCCACCAGAATTCTGGCGTCAGAGTGGGTAAAACTGTCAGACATGAAGGTTACCATGTAAAATCATTTTATAATGGCAACAAGTTTCTCCAAAGTAGATATAATTGTTCCGCTAAAGCACACATGTGACTGCGAAACAGGCATCACTGGCCTATTTCTGAATAAATAAGGGCCTTGTGGAGCTGCAATAGCAAACGTAGTTAAAAATTCACAATGAACTGCCCGCGTTGTTTTTCTCCTCCTTTCATTATTTCCATTGTGG
>VXAY01002253.1:125160-200735 GCA_013399855.1 Oxyruncus cristatus
CGGGCGAGGCCCCCGCCATCCGCTAGAGGGGGGTCTCGCCAAGCCGATCCGCCCGGCCCCGCCGAGCGCCGCCGCTCCCGGCCCGGCACGCCGCAATTAACTATTCAAATTGAAGTGCTGCCGCACCGCCTAATTGAGTCCCGACAGATACCGGCTGCATAACCGGCAGCTCGCGGCAGCCCCGGGCCAGCCCAGCCACACAGCCTGTGTCCCCGAGTCCCCCCGAACAGCTCCGCGCCCACCGTGAGGCACGGCAGCCACCCCCTTCTCAAAGCACAGCATGTGACAAACTGAGGACTTGTTCTGCAGCAGCCCTAAACTAGCGTGCAACACGAAGAAAACCGCAAAAGCCAAGTATCACGAAGTTCTCAGTCCGGCAAGCGCAAGAAATATGCCCTTTCTGAACGTTCGGGAGGAAACAAACAATATAGAGAAAGAAACGTGATGCACACCAGCCTGATCCGTGAGACACCTAAAAGGTCCGTTTTGCCACTGCACGCTGACTTCTGTGTCACGTTAATCGTCACTCACAGAAGAGTAGCTGTTTACAGAACCTTCGCCTGGCCAGCTCCGCCAGACGTTCACTTTGTGTCGTCTCTGGTGATTTGGAGGTTAAAAAGGCACGGAAAGCAAGCTGACTCTTTCTGGACCTTCTAGCATGTTAACAAACCTCCTGAAACACGGGACTAACACACTGCAAATACACATTTAATCACACGGGGATTAAGCCTCCTATATCCCCTTGGCAGGAATGGCAATACACAAGACACCCAACACCATTATATATCCAGTTTGGAGGATGAACTGGATAACTGAGCTGCCTTTTGGGCACTCTGCCTTCAGACAGCCAAAGTGCCTTGCTTCTATCTTTAAGGCTTTTCTAACATGCACTTTTCTGAAACTAGAAACTTTCTAATTTCCAGTGTAAATGTATTCACTCCCAATTCATAGCCATTTGTTCTTTACCATTTTTGCCCTTCAAATTAAATAATTTTGCCTCTCTGATATTTACCTAAAATGTACTAGCAACTATAAACAGCAATTAGATCATCCTTTCTCAGTCTTTCTGCTTTGTTTTTAATCTGCTCTCCAAATAGGTTTTCCACTCTTCCAGTGTCCTCTATACCTTCTACCTTGTGTGCACTGTTCTAAACAAGGTCTTAACAACTGCCTTGTACCATGATATTAATACCTCGCCGTCTACTGAAAATACTTCACTCAGTGCATCCCAGAATACATTAGCATTTTTAAGACCACATTACAGCAGCATCATAGTTATCTTACAACCAATAAGGTACCTGGATTCCTCCTCTTGTAATCTCACATTTGATGAACCTCTGAGCTTACTCGCAGTTATTCTAATTAATCTTTAAGTGCATGACTTCTTGCTGTTATATTACAACCCATTTCTGGTACTCCAGGCAATAGATCATCTTCACAAATTGTGCTAGAGCAGTTCAAGATACTATGCCTTAAAAAAAAAAAAAAATGCCTCTTGTCCTATTTTTAAGGTTATTTATCATCCAGCCTGCTCAAAGGTTTCCCCTTTTCCAGCAGCTCACTTTGTGCAACCCATCCACACCTTTGGCCCCAGGAGAAAGGTGGCAAATGCTGTTCCTGTAGAGCAGCCTGCTCTGCTCCTGAGCTCCTGTGAAACTTCCTGGCTCTGGGCTTCCCACAGATTTCTCAGTATGTCCCATTTCTTCAACCAAAGCTACCACTGGCAACACACTAATCTCCAAGAACCATGATGGTTCATCTGTTTCTCTACAACCTCCTACTATATTTTAGAACTAGTTTTAGTTTTGATGAAGACCATGCTAGGCCATTTCTTCTACAAAATTAAACCAGAATGCTTCATGCAAAATCAGCCACATGTCTTTTAGGATCATCAGTCTCCTAAAAATTTAAAATTTATTTTCCTTGTTTATATTAAGCAATTAAAGATGGTTTCCAAGTTTTCCCTAAATCCTCAGTATTTGAACCAGTAAGTCACATATATTGTTAGCATCACACTGTGTTTTCCTTCTGTGGTTCCCTCATACTAAGAAAAACCTTTTTTGAAGCTTAAATGTTCAAGCTGTGTGAACAGTGTTAGATAATCAATACTCGGATTTAAGTGCCAGCCAGTTTCCCCAATCAGGGGTTTCTGCTCCTTTCAGTGAAACACTCAGCTTGGCTTTGTTTTGCTAAATTAATTAGGACCACACTCCTATAGACTGCAAGTGCCAAGAAGTCCCTTTGACTCCACTGAAGGTTTTTGTGCACAGACAGCAGGTTCAAGCCCTACATTCCTGTGCTGAGAACAGGATCAGTGTGGGTTTGCAGTTCTGTGCCTGTACTGAAATGTAACTCATGGAGCAGAGCACTCGCCTTTAGTGGGCATCATTCAGTTACAGAAATATTGCAAGTGTCTGCAGGAGCAAAACATAGAGGTGACTGCTTTGGGTTACAGATATATTAGTTCAAATTAGTTACAGGTTGGTTAAAATGTTTTGTCCCTACTTCTAAAGTAGAAAATTTGATCCAGTAAAGGTTGTGAGACTAGAGCTAACCGTGACCTCTGAGTACCATGTACTGGTCTTACTGGAATGACTATTTGTGCCTTACATAGGAAATTCAAGACTGCTTCTGAAATCCTTGGGCCCCTTGCAACCCTTGTCTGCAATCTTACCCCTTAATGGGGCAAAACTTGGTATTTGTCAAGGAAACAGGGACATTACAAGAGCTGCAGGGCAGACCAACACAGCCCAGGATGCCCAAAGGGGAGCTGAGACCAAGCCATATTAGTTTGACTCTCCACAGGGAGCTCAACACAGTGGTTTGAACTCATTACGTTTTCCATAACTATAGGGACTTTCTCAGCAAATGTTGTTGATGTTTAGCTGTTATAGCATAGAACTGCATGTCTTCTTCCAAAATACACAGTATTTTGCTCCAGTGTTAAAGAACATTTGCCAGACTTTTTAACCTTCAATGCTCTCCACTGTTCCCATGGGCAACAATGAACAGCTCATCCTTCTGGGATAATAACCAGAGGCATCCACTGAAATATTTGCAGTTGCCATTTCTGTGACCAGTGAATCAAACTAACTCTAACCCAGAAAATAACCTCCTGTGGGTGATTGAGTGACATCCCTGGACTTCTGCTTTGCTCTTCCTGTTTTCAGACTTTGGTTAGCCTGAAAATTATGTCAGTTTTAAAGCTGGTGGAAGGCTCAGCTGACAGCCCTTTGAAAGACAATCTGTTAATCCTCAAAGGAACCATTATACAAACAAAAGGGAAGAGCCACTCGAACTCTTCCCTTTGCTGTTACAGAAGTGTGCTGGTGGCACACAAGGTAAGTGCAATTCAGACCATCCCTCTCCTTCAGTGGCCTCGTTAAAGATGCTCCCACCATTATTAGCAGGTGCCAGATGTGTTGGTAGCTTGGACACTGGGGGTGTTAATAGTTATTGGGGCAACCCTTCCCTTTGTTTCAAATATTAGAGACAGCTCTCTTTCAAAGGCATTTCACTGGAATGAAGATACATGCTTGATCAGGTTCAGCTGTAGGATGTTTAAAGAGTTAAGATCCCAGTGGTTTGCTCCATACCTCCCTTCCCCAGCTGCCTGCTTTCTGGTTTCCAGACTTGGCACAAGGAGGCCTCAGGGCCCATGTAGCTCCCTTTTCGGTCATTTTAGAATAAGTGATAAAAAAAGGGCTACAGGGCCTTTAGTTAGACGTTCAGCTAGCAGGAGCAGCAGAAAGCATCTGGAAACTGGTCCCCATATAATAGGACACCCAGCTTCCACCTTCTCTCCCATTCAGCTTCTGCATGTGGTCTTTTATGCTTGACTGCTTTTTCCACCTGCATTTTTGCTTCTTTCTCATTTCTCCTGACTGATGTGCACCCAATTTTTACTGTTTCCCTTTAGTGTCTATTGTACCTCACTTGGGTTGTTTGGTTTATTTTACGCTACAGATTGACTCCCATCATTGTAAGAAAAAGAAATTGGTGGAAGAAACCTGACTTTTACCAGCCATGATGCTGTTCACTTTACATGTGTATTTTTGCCCTGCAGTTTGGTTAGTCTATTTAGACTTAGCTTTTCAGGGAGGTTTTGCTTTAATTTGTACTTGTACAACAGCTCCCTATATATGAGGTCCAGTGTTAGCTGTGTTCCCCAGATTCATGTGTTAATAATTAAGATATTAGGATACTTGCCATATTATGAAAATCTTCATAATTTTTTCTTAGTTAACACAGTTGAAAACTTTGCATGTCTAAGACACATTATACAGGTCAGAACAGAGAGGGAAAAACTTTTCAGGCTAAAGCCTGGGAGAGATGGGGAAAGAAATTTTGAGTAATCTTGCAGTTTTCCCAAGTTACTCATAAGCAGAGGTGGTTGATGCCCTTTCCAATTCTGACTGGGTAAAGAGCAGGAAATTACTCCTGCCTCTCAAGATCTGTGATACCTGATGAAATACAAGAAGCCCTATTCCTCTCTAATCTGGTTCCTCCCAGTCCTTTCTTTTCCTTTTTTGGTAACTAATCTCCAGAACGTTACCAGGCCTCTGTGCATCTCCCGTTGCCTCTGGAAGCTCTATGAGATGGCACAAGTGAAATCCCATCACACAAGAAACAGTGAAGCAGCTCCAAAGAGACTCTAACAATGACCTAATGAAAAGCCACCATGCAGCTCTGAAGGTAAAGCTGGATTGGGAGCACTTCTGTTACTATTTAAACACATTTCTTTTTCCATGGCACCAAAGAGGATGAGAAAATTCCGGAGGAGAAGAAGGAATTTGCTAACTGTCACCTTCTGCCAGTATAATTGTTGTAGTAGGCACCTGTATGACTATTGTGAGGACTGAAATATTGTTTGTGCTTGTGGCAGCAGAACACTTAAACATTCAGGCACCGCTTGCTTTTTCATGTCCCCTACAGCTTTTATATCTCTGCAGTGTGGGCTGTCTCTGCATGCACACTACTGCAACAGAACCAGTGTTGACTTCAAAACAAATCAGGGCCAGTAATCCAATAATCTCAGAATAAAAAGTGAAGCAGAAAGAAAGTAAGTATGGTCACAAAACAGGGGAAAATTGAGTGTACAAATACTCCATAAAGAAGATACTACGAGAACTAGAATATTCATCTGTAGAGAAAAGCAAAGCTCCTGAGATTATATGATATTAACTTTGCTCTTTTATGGTTCTTCTCTTAACATTTCTGTCTACTTTCCAGCTTCTCATACAAGTCAACTTAACAACTATACACAAGTCTTTGCTCGAGGAGACACAGGGAATGTTTGGGTTTTTTTTTTTTTTAAAGAGTTACAGAGGGAAAAGAGAGGCAGACAACATGCTTTTTGTAGTGATAAAGTTTAGATACCACAAGGAGATTGTGTGAAACCAATATGATAATCTACCTAAGAACTAAACCCCAATTAATTTGTTTCAATTTACAGGCAAAGTGATTTCTTCCCCCCCTGCCCCCCACCCCAATTGGAAATGTTTATATAGTTTTGGAAAATCCTTATCAGCCCAAGCACAGTAAAACCATATTAGGAAGACTGACTATAAACAGCAGTAAAGCAGCCCATCTTGTTTCATTATGCAAGCCAAATGAAACACAGAAATTAAACCAAGAGCGGGAAAACAACTAAGACTTAAAACTGTGTTGGGAATACTCCAAAGACTCATTAACAGATGAAAAAGTATGATTATCTTATTAGGAGTACTACCACCCATACAGAAGCTCTGATCAAAACAATAATTAAACCACCAATAACAATCTCCCTGCATCATTAAATACTTTTGTACAAATAAATTAACTCTGCCAGCCAGAAACATCAAATGGAGATAATTTACCTCAACCAGCTAATAGGCCCAAATACTCCGAAAGCCTCTTGCATTCTTACCTGGGAGTGTGCTATCATTCTTCTTCCAAAAAAAAGCTTTAAATAAATGATTTTGACAGCATTCCTATAAATTTCTGTATTTACACCACCACTGATAAATCAATGAACCATGTGGCTCGAGATAACAACCTGTCCCTTTGCCAGTGGTGAAAACTGATTCTTTTCCAACCAGCACGTGCAGCTGGGCAGGAATATTTATTTTTGAGCAAAGTAAATGGACACTCAAGTGCAATTGTTGATATGCAGAATCTGGCAACAAATCAATATTGACTTTAAATAACCAATTTATGCTGTTACTTTTAAATACCCATGAATCTTGTTAAAATCCCATAGCATGATGTCCTGAAGTGGCACAGCTTAATTTCTTCTGGTTTGTGGGTTTATCGAATTTGAGGCTTTAAGAATCCTGTTATTGGTGAGTGTCAGTTTCTAGCTTTTCTCTTTTATTGGCTTCCTTTGAAATATCTCCTGAGCTCTTATATCTTCAAGTCCTTTTTTTTTTCCTGTGCCTGAGAAAGGTGCAGAAGTTGGCATGTGTGTATTACTGCCTTGACTTTACAGTGGCAACCACTACCAATATTATTTGGGGTTTCAGGGGCAGATATACTGAGCCTTTACTTATGCTCCTTTAAGCAATCTAAAGTGTAAATATATTAGACGTTTTTCCAGATCATTCAAAACTGCATTCTTGAGCTACACATATAGCACTGTTCAGGTATATATCATTTTGTAGTATAATTATCAAAAATTTAAGATCAGAATTAAGAAGATTGCCTAGATTCCTGTGGTCAGAATCAAAATTTAGAAACAGAAATACAATGCAGTCAGCAGAAGTTGAGATTCCTATGAAGTAAAAACTAACCTTCCCAGATGCACCACCAAGAACGGGTCAGGGCTGAGATACATCAGCAAAGCAGCACTTGTAGGGAACTTCAGCCACTGCAACCTGTGCTGGACCTGTTTAGGGGAGAGCAGAGTAGCACAGCCTCAGAGGGGTGTTAATCTGATAGCTTTTACTAGCAGAAAGCTCAAAAGAGTATAAAATCACTGGTTTGAAATACATGAGAACCAAGGAGCCTTATATTACCATGATGGCTTAATATGCATTTTTAGGAGCAGCCCACAAGACAAGTTCAGCCTGCTCATGGAAGCAAGGAGACAGCAAAACCCTTTGGAAGAACTGCGAAGAAAGAGAACTTTGTTTTCTGGTGTGCTAGACTCTATACCATCTTTGACTAGCTACTGTTTGAGCCTTGATTTGTGAATATATTAAGCAGCTGAACAGGTTTACATGTTTATTCATTTTCTCCCTTAATTTAAGAGGAGGTCGTACGACAAATCTGACTGTACTGCCTTAAGGAAAATACAGGCTGTGTCCCATGATAGATGAAGTGATCAGCACAGCCATGACTACCTGTGTTGTATCTGGGTTCTTCAGGAAACACCACCTAATTTTTGGAACATTTGTAATGTGCATAACACAGTGAGAATCAGACCTTTTGCTCACTGGTGTAACGCAATTATTGGCTACACTGTCAGAAAGCAGCCCAGTCCCTTGAAGTGTCACTGAACTATTTTGGGGCTTATTTTGTCTCCTTGTGTGTCATTTGTTGAAAACTATCTCTGAGGAGAAGTTAGGAAGCCAGGAGGACCAGTCTGATCCATTCTAACAAACCCAATATTCCTAAATCATGCTCTTTAGTTTCCCAAATTAACTTACCTCACGGTTCTCCCCTTTGTGCCTAGAAAGATTTATTGTTTTTATTCAACCTGAAAATCTGCTGGCATTAGATATATTAGGATACCCACAGGTGGTTCTTTTGTCATCCTATCACTGCAGTGGGAAGATAGCAAAATAAATCAATAAAAACAACATCTTGGCTGATGCTTGGGGAAACCAATCTGTGCTTGAATATATAGCTCAGCACCAGACTGCCCCATGCACAGGCAGCACTGGGTAGTGTGGCTTCCACCCACTGGAGATCTCAAATAAGGATTCTGGGGTTTATTTAGCATTTTTCCACCATTCAGGTTTCTATCTAATTCTTTGTCCTTTTTAAAACAACAGCTTCTTATTTTTTTTTCCAGCTAAACACTAGATTGAGGGTTATTTTTCCACAAGGTCATGTTTTCTTTCTTTGACTTGAACACTTCTGTAGCAGGAGCCTGATATAAAGCTGGTTCTCAGTTGCCACTATCCAATGCTTGTTTTCAAAGACTATATGCAAATCATGCCAGTGCTGCCTTCTGCACTTCCTCCATTTTATTTCCTATTGAGACTGAACGTGAAAAGCTGCAGTCTATTTAGAACATTGTGCTTGTTGCAGCAAAAAAAAAAAAGAAAAACAAAGCTATTTCCAAAAGTGGAATTTCTTAGAATCACTCTATTTTCTTCTTCTTATAATAGGAATGAGTATGAGCATTCTGAGTCTTTAGTTAAAATCCCAGGTCTGAGAAGATGTGAGGAGAAGCAGAGTGGGTATGGGAAGAAAAGCAGTTGATTAGTAAATCCATTTATGCTTTGTTAAGGAAGCAGCATCGAGACTGCTGGAGTGAAGTGAAACATAAGAGGAACAAGTAGCAATTTGCCCTATAGCTGCATTCTCCAATTGTTTTTCCCTAGGGACACAGTGGACATGAGCAGGCGCAGGCACAGGAGAACAGCCTCTAGTTGAACTTGTACCCTGAGAACCACGCAGCTCCAGGGCACACAGGGCAAGGGGGTGCTGGCCCCGGCTGGTACGGGGGGAGACACCCCCACGCTGTACAGAACCATCCCACGGGCCTTCCTACGTGTTCTGGAGTCCAGGCTAACGCCAGAGGAACATGAGTCAGAACCTGAGCTAACCTGAGAGGGAATGCAGCAGCGTCTGTCAGGATCTGGCTCTCTGTGCTCTCAGAAGAACAGTGCTTTGTCCGACTTTTGCCATGGATTTCATACTTGAGGCCACGGATAACTGAAAACTCATAAAGCCATAACTGAAACAATTTAATAATTGAAGCCATTGAAGGACCTCTAATAGGAAACACAGCTTTGATTTTCTGGTGTCCTATTAAGGGAAGACTGGCACTCTGTGTGTTGCAGATTTGGTTGATAAATTCCTATTTTTTGTCTTGAATACAGTGTGCAAATGCAGATCCAAAAATTGAAATACATAAGGAACAAACAGCGGCTGTTTCCTACAGGCTGCCATGCCTACTATACAGAACATTTTTTACCTTGTCAATCAAATATAGGAGCTCTTCAGTGGAGGTAGTCGAACAATAGAAACGGGCCTCCTGTTTTCCAGAGCTCTTAGCTTTAAATTCCCCTTATTGCAGAGCCAGGTGTTCCACGTTTCTGTCGCAGAAGCGAAGCTCTGTGTCTCTCTGTCAAGGAAAGCATTTGTTACTTGTTTCAAAAAAAAAACCCTGGACTGAATAAACATTTAACTAAATAGCTAAAACATGCATAAGGTGCCCCACGCAATTTTCGGCGCTATCAGCTGCAGCACAAGATGCTCGTGTAGCAAGAACAGTCATGCCAGATGTTAGGTACGAACCCACTTGTTTCCACTGCATTTCCACCGTGGAAGGGTTGTTTTAACTCAGTCACAATTGCACAGAGACCTTGCTGAGGCATAAAAAGCCTCCCAATGCATATCTGAGACCCCTCCAGCAACAGAGCCTTTGTGCTTTGCTTGCATCCTGAACGGTCAGGCAGCCTTACAGTGGGGACAGGAGCAGAGGGTCGATCAGCTTATTTGTGACAAAAGCAGTCAGCGCAATTATGCAACTACTATTGTGAAGCAAGAAAAAAATATTTGTTTTTAACATTCACTGTTTGCTGCAGCAAGAAAGAGTGCGAGGGGTTGATTAACAAAATTACTCAGTTAAGTCTTTGATTTGCTCTTTCATGTCTCTCGTACAGTCCAATTTCTGGGTTGGTCTTTTTTGTTTGTTTGGGTTTTTTTTGTTCAAAAACTGGACAGCAGAGGGTGCCAAACCCCCAAGAGGGAGCGCACCCACGAGCTCTCACGCATCACCTCAATTCCCCGCCGAAAACTCTGCTCCAGCACGAGTGGTCTGGCCGCAGCGAGACCCTTGAGAGCCGCGGGTACCCTCTCGCTGAGAGCTGTACTGAAGTGTATTATCGCCTTTGGTTGTGTCAGCACTTCCATTACAGTTTATAACCTCTTTCTTTGTGGATCAATCCAGGCTATTGCGAGCCAAGTTATTTTCTCTCTGATGTGCAATTGGCACTCAGTGCTATCTCAGGAATCTGAAGCCATGTTTTGTTATCAGGATGTTGCAGAGATGACTCACTAAATTAAAAGCAAGCACTTGATCATACAGAGCAGAGCATAAACCCTCCCCCACCTTTAACGTGTGCTACAAATATGACACAGCCACTGATGAACTAAATCTGTTTCACTTGACATTGCTTGTACACAGCCTTTTACTTTGGACAAGGAAACATGAGATTAAGACATCAGCAGCTCTGAAATCCCATTCGCATCCTACAGCAAACTATGAAATGAAGTGGTATTATATTAGCAGGCATTTCTTCCTGTTCTAATGAAAAGATACACATTCTACATTTTCTGCAAACACTACTCATGGGAATGAGATGGAAATTGGTCCTTGAGTAGTAACTAGTTGTAATAGCTTCCAAACGAGCCTAAAAATTATTCTGATTCTATTTAGGAGCCAAATCCCGAAGCCTCTATTGTATTCAGATCCTTGTTCTTTACTGGAGTCAAAAACTGCTGCACTTGGTCCAAACAACATTTCTTTTTCTTGCCAGTCCCTCTGCTGAGGATGAGCACTGTCAGATGGCCAGTTTTACTGTTCACATACCTGATACACGTAATCACTGTCCCATTATTTCTACACTGGAATGGGATCCATCATTCCTAACTCACAACTGTGCAGATAACAATTGATAATTTGTAAACAGTTATTCGCTTTGAATGAGTTATGTAGGCTCTGTTTACTTAATCCAGCTATTTGTCAGCTTTATCAGTCACTTATCAACAGAAGCAGAAAGCAGGGCACACATTACCCATTCATCATCCCTCCTGTCTCTGGAACACGCACAATATATATTGCACATGCCACAGCACTGGTGAAATAGCTCACAATCTAACACTGCCAGCAGATCGAAGTGCAATAGTTACTTTTGCAGTGCCCAAACCTTGTGGGGCACTTCACAGAGAGGTGGCCCAACACTTAGACCTAACAAATGAAGATATTGCAAAGACATGGCTGATAAGGGCAGAAGGGTGGGCAGGAGTCTCACTGGATTGGGAACACCCAACACCCTTGTGCAAAAACGTGGGAGGATATTTTGTTAGTATGGAAAAGCGCGGAAGACGCCATCAGAGAGGCCCTGTGGTCCGTCCGGGTACAAGGAGGCGCAACATTTAAAATGTACTACACAAAGGTTTGCACTACACAGATTTGCACTACACAAAGCCCCTCACTGGACTCACCTACCCCCTTGGCACTGCTCCTCCAGGGCCCTGCCGAGGAGAAGGCTCAGGAAAGGGACAGGTCCCGCTTCCAGCAGTTGCCCATGGACGCACCTCCGGCCTGCAGGGCCAAGATGGCCCCTCCCGTCCCCTCACCTGCCAACTGTCCTGATGCCCCCCACACACACGTTTTTCCTCACGCTGGTTTTACTGTGTGAACAGGCACTCCTTGCCCCCTCTTCCCGACTTCAGAATTAACCCCAGGCATTGATTTTTACCTCTGAAACATCCCCCCTTGCCCTCCCCGTGTCCCCACTGCCAGCAGGGCCTGGCCAGGCTTCGCCCAGCCCAGGTGCTTTTGTCGCAGTTTCAATCAAACCTAAATTATCGTGTGCCCTAACCAAAAAGACTTAGTGGAAAACCAAGGGTAGAAAATCACCAGGTCTGCCCTTCTCCAGCAGTAAATAGTTCACTGCTAGGAAAAGGACACACACCACCAGCCTTATGCAAACCAAGGGCATCAGGCTCAGCGCAAAAACAGTAAAACGCCAGGAAAGAGGCATTGGCACTCTCTTGAATAAAGAGTAACCTTTGAAATAAAGTCTGGCAGGGAGATGGGGACTTAGAGGAGCTTTAAAAAAATAAGCCCTTTCTATTAGCTCTTTACAGGGAAGGTAGAAAGCTGTTGTAAGGATTTCAGATGTAATATGGCATGAAAACATTTTTGCTTGAAAAAAACCTCATGGGAACACATTTAAAAAAAGTTATTTGCAGTTCTCAGAAATTCACTGTTACTATCAGTTAAATATTTGCTGCTGCTTATTCCCCCCTACCCCGTCCCCCACCCAGATGTTCCTTTGTTTCTTTCTTTGACCTAAGTAGAATAGTTTTGTGGGTTATTACTGTCATTAGCACTTTCCCTTCCAAGAAAAACTTGTGCTGTTTTTCCAATTCAAGAACCCACACAGCCCATTTAAGATGAAAAAATTAGAGCTTACAAATAATTCAATAGTGTCTCAAACTTTAGATAAATCACTTAAAAATAAAGTTGTGATAGTGTAGAAGCTGACAAGCTCAATTGGCTTCTCTGGTCTTTCACTAGTAGCCCCACAGTGAACTAAGAAAGGAGGGAGTCTTGCAAATCTCCCTGGGATATGTGACTCCCAGGAACTCAGCTTTGGGTAGCCAGAATGTCCTAAAAATGATGCTCTTCAGGACACTGCCAAAGGGAAGGTGGAACAATGTTAAAAAATCACAGTCAATGTGGCCGTGCAGTCACTGATTCTTAGCTCAGTTCAGACACTTGTGAATTCTGCAGTTTAGATGAGCCCTTTGGAGAGCCTAATAGGTTAAAAGAATCCATTACTTTTTGCTGATTTATTTTATAATGGCTCATTTACATGCACTAAGAAATGGTATTTTTATACTAGTAGAAAGGCACAGATTGCCTTTTTGCAGTCATACAGGTTTTCAATTTTAGACAAGATCTTTAAAAAATTGACAGTGTTATGAACTTCCAAGAAGCTTTTCAAAGTCACTTAGGTTTTTAAAATCTATTACAGTTATTTTTTCCTTCATATTCCAAAGGTTTGTAGTTTTGTACTCATGGTACTAACAAATCCTCTTATATATGTTGAGCAATATGAAAAATAGGGCACTAATGTTTTAAAGTCTCTAAAACATTTCTCAAATTGACTGTAAAATGTGGCATTTCTACAATACACGATTGTTTGGCAGGATGTAAAAGCTTACTGGTTCTCATTTGGGTGATTTGCATAACTTGTTCATGGCATCATTTGTAAATATTATGCCCATCCCAAGCTGCCACCGATAAAAAGAATAAGATCGCTTTTGCCAAAGCACATCACACTACAGATCAGAACAAAACCCTTCCTGTCTAAAAGCTATACAAAGGGAGTTAAAATTTTATACTGCATTAATCTCAGAAATCACTTTTGATGTCTGTTAGAGAACATAAAAGTGAAAAACAATTTCCTTTCACTGTGCAAAATGGTTCTACGAGGATTGGACAAGCCAAGGAGCAGTGGTTGTACCTGAGGAGCCATTTGCTGTGAGCATGGTTCATACCAGCACCTAGAAAGCCCCTTTGCCTGTGCATTAGAGAAGACAGACTGTGCTGAGCAGGGTTGTTCTGACTCCACTGCCTCACTGAGGATGAAGATGTAGAGAGGAATTCTAGTTCGCGCAGACAGATGACAATTCAGTTTGCTCACTGACCTGTGTTGACTCGTGGATATACTAACAAAACCAAGCCACTGCAACAAATCTATTTCACCCAAAGAGACTGAATACAGAGGAAAAGTTAATTTATTTGGCAAGGCAGGGCAACTTCCATATGATCATTTTAGAGTGTGATTTAATATTCATGACTATCCTAGAAGGTGGCAATTTTGACTTGTGCTACTGAGTTCCCTGGCCTGTGCTTGCTTAAGAAAGGTCCTTCAGGAGATGCTGTATTTCTCATGGATGAAGGCTGTGGTGAACGTGATTCTGTCTTTCTTTAGAGGCTTTGACACAGTCACCAAATAGGTGGATGTCTGGAAAGCATATGTGCTTGTTTGCCTTCACAGTCATGTTATTGTGGCTTTTCCACGACCTCCCTGATTAAAGAGCTCAAATGAAGATTTTTGTCTCTGTATTTAGAGTATTTAGCAGGAAGGAAGAAGAGCAACGAGGATGCAGAGCGTAACCACATCTATCTCAGAGTTTCAAACTCACTATGTTGGCAGCTGTGCCAACATCCTTGTCCTAATTTTTAAGCAAGTAGTTGAACTGGTTGTTGTAAGCTTTTAGATGATGGACCAGACCCTGAGAGATGCTGATATCAGTAGCTGAGAAGGTAACACTTTAACACGGAACCATTTATACATGATCTGGCACAGAGCTCTAAAGTTACTCACATGCTGCTGGGCAGGGAGGGTAATACACTGCTCAGCTCCACTAAACCTGACAGCAGGCTTAACTAAAGCGTTTGTCTCCTCTGCAATGACCGGAACACAGCGAATATCTCAAAAGGATGCCGTGACTCCCGAAATCAGTGGAATTTAATGGCTTGCTTTGGATAGTGCCTTTCCCCCTCACCTTGCATTTTTCTACTTTAATTTAATAAACTACCAATGAATGGCTTTTCTTTCAATCAGACCTTAAACTAGGAAAAAAGATTTTAAGCCAGCAGCCAAGGCAAAGGAATCCCCAGAGAAAGCGCTTGGTGTTATTTCCTGTAGTGAATCTTTGCCTGCCAGGTTGAATTGGGAAAAGAGGCAGAAAAGAAAGTTAGAATTTGCCTTCATCATGAAAGACAGAAAAAAAAGGGTAGTTGACTAATTAAAGGTGCTACATATTCTATTCCTTTAGTATAGAGATGCCAGTAATAACCTCAGGTATAGGAATATTTTTATAAAGTACAGTGCTGGCACTTTAGTAGATATAGCAAATGAGAAGTATTATAGATTGTGTTCTTCCTATCTCAATTGCAACAAGACTCAAACACAATTTCAAGCCATTAAAAACACAGTGTTTTGCCAAAGCAAGATTGGAAATACTTCTAGGAACATAATACTGGATATACTTATTTGCTACAAAACAAGATTAACTCAGGTAATGAATTTATAATGATGAGTGGAGTACAAAGCTAGTGATTTTTGAAAGTTGTCTGACAGTCTGGCAATAAAGCTTGGGAGTATGGAAAAAATCTACTTTTTAAATAAGTGTTCTAATCAATAATGCTACATTGGAGACTAGAAGCTGCAATTAACTTTTCAACCTGGTTCTTGGAGCTCTGTATGGGTGATTTTTAGGCCAAGCAAAGCTTTTCTTTAAAAGCTGTGGAAAAGTATGAAACAAGGAAAGATAAGGATTTTTATTTTAGAATTTGTTCTGGATTCAAGTTCCTGGTCTGCTTATCAGAGGAAATTGAACCCAAGATTTTTACCTTAAATACCAGTAGCTGGTTACTCAGTAGATTGATCCAGCAGCTCTCTGGGTTTAATCAGAATTGGACCCAAGAAATTATTCTTAAAAATCTTCCCACAAACACTTTGCTTTGATGAGTCCATGTTCTTAATGAAAGAGCAGAGCATAAAAATGCTTCTGAGTAACTTCTCTCTGGGTCATAAAAATAAATTTACTTCATGATCCCTACTCAATTAGTGCTCTACATGCATACCACCACTGTGTCCAGAAGGCTCACCAACCAGAATTAAAACCAGCTGAGGAAATAAACCAGCCAAAGAATCACTCTGATAAGTGATCTTGAGTAAAATCAAGCAGCAGGAAACACAGAATCAGCAGTGCTACAGCATGGTCTGTACTGTGCATTTCTGAACTGGCTCAGCAAGAACACAAGAGGTTACTGCCAGTGCACAGCAACAGCCAGACTGAACAGCAGCAATCCTGAACATGGTTATTTCCCAAGGCACACTTTCTGTGGGCTGGAGCTCAGTCAGTAGCTTCTGCTTCAGGGTTTGAGCATCAGTGTTGAGATCAGTCTTTCATCAAGCTTGGGAGTAGGACCCAGCTACAGAAAAGAATACCAGGCTGAACCTTCTCCAGCTCAGGTGGCCACACCTTTCAGGAGAGCACTGAAACTTGTCATAGAGTCTCTGGACAGAAAGTCCTAAAAGAATTAGTCCCTAACAACAAAGCTCCCGAGTTTAGGTGCAAAGCCTGAGCTTACTGTGCTTTGACCACGACAAAATGCTGTAATTATTCACAGGGTTAGCTGGAAATATGGCAAAATAAAAGAGAGTAAAGCCAACTGAAGCTGTTGGTGACCTGGAGTGGCCGACAGCACATAGCATCTACCTAGAAAACCATTTGATGCCACAGAAATGAAGGGGCAACTATTCAACAAAATCAGAAAAAAATCTGGAGCTCATAGGGGTCAGAAGGTATTGTGGTGGCATACAGACACACCCTCAAAAAAGCCCAAAGCATTACTCTCCATCCAGTTCCTTCCCAGCAAAACTTGGTCTAAGCAGGCAGCTCAGAACAGAGGCATCCCAGTTTGCTCGGGGCCACCATCCTTACTAAGCGACCACGAGGTGATAAACAGGGCTGGCCAGGTGGAATAAGTGATGAGATGATTGTGGCTCCAGCACAGAGTCACAGTCCTGTTTCTGGAAAAGATTTAAAGCACCTTGAGCCATTCCCAAGGATCAGGTGCGGACCTTTTGTTTGACTAAATCTGTCTCTGCAGCAAGGCTTAAGTAAAAAGGCAGCAGCTGGAAATCAATAGATGGGACCAGCAGTAGGAAGAAGATAAACATAAATTGCACCTGCTGAAAGACAGTGATGTGCATATGTTAATCCCCTTCCAGTATATAAATCCAGGAGCTATTGTGATAATCATGCCGAGCAAGGAAAACCAAAAATGTGATGGCAGAAGAGGCCCAAGAATCTATTAGATGCTCCAACGAGGACTTTTTAAAGGAGTCCCTCACTTTAGTCTCATTCTTCCTGAACACAGAATGGGATCTGGCTATGTAAACTCCACTGGCCAGAACGGAGCCCTAAATCAAGGGAAGAGAAGGAGGCACAGCATCACAGCTGATGCTCTCCCATCTCAAATCAGCTGCAAACGCTGCATTACTGTAATGTTCCTTGGTGCTCACTAACCTTTGGGTTGACTGAAGGACCACAGCAATTGGTGAGCCGTGCTGGGGATGAAAGGAGAGGGATTAATCCTTTGAGCATGACTAGAATCTCCTGCAGGTCCATGGCGACAGAGCAGCTCAAAGCTCTGGGCGTAACACTGTTCAAGAACAACACAACCTGATTTTTTTTCTTTTTTTTAAATTCCTTCTTATCATCAGAATAGCTTGAAACAACAAAAGAAACTATAAACATGTGAAAACCAGGCTGGAAGGTCTGTTTTCAGTAGAGCAATAGTTGCTACCCTGACAGTTACAGGGCTACAGAATGTATTTTTATTATATTTGATTTTTCTGTTCTTAAAGGACTGACCACAGAATAAACCTTGACACAGTCAAAATTGGATGGTACTAATGAAGCACCCAAGAGGACAACACGCTGTTCCTCTATGTGAGCAGCAAATGACTGGTAATTAAATAGCTGTCAGTGGGGGGTGCCTGATGTATTTTTATTAACTTTTTGTGTCTATTGCATACACGCTCCAGAGTGACCAGCTCGGGTAGGTCACATGGCATTTGGAGCTGAATTTCCTGAGGTGAAAACCTAATAACCTGACAGACCACAATATTATAAGTGCTTCAAACCTGCTCTCTTTCTCGTGGTGGGTGCACAATTAATTTTTGATCTGCAAGGGCTGACTGACATTTACAGGCATCGCAGACACCTGCTTTAGAGCAGGGATTTCTTTCTGTTTCTATAAAGCACAATACACAATGCAGCTAATATCAGATAAATAAGGTCTATAGAAAAGGTTGCAGCTGCTTAGTGGTCTCAAGGTTTTTTCACTTTGATAGCAGAAAATGAACGCACCTGGTACAAAAAGGGTTTGGTTTGGGGATTTTCCCAAGTGAGAGTGTTGTGTAGTACAAATGAGCCTCAGAGATAAATGCCATAATATTTGACACTGAAATCCAGAGATTAGCTGAGCCCAACCTGAAGGATGCACAATTAAAGAGAGAACATTTAAAAAAAAAAACAAAACAAAAAACTTGTATTTTAGTTCTCTTCTATTGCTACTTAGCAGAAGGCATAAAATGGTCCAAGAGAACAAAACAGGCACACAGTGTTTTTAAAGAGTTTAAGCTGTTAAGCGACTTGATTTCAAGGGAAGACTGCAGAAGGAAAGGAAAATATCAAATATTAACACAGTAGCAAGTAAGAAGAGATCTTGATGATTTGCCAAATATCCTCAACATGAATCAACAGAATGGCCTGGGTTGGAAGGTACCTTAAAGATCATCTAGTTCTGACCCCCCCTGCCATAGGCAGAGACAACTTCCACTAGACAAGGTTGCTGAAACAACAAGTTTTATTGCACTCAAAATGACATTTGAGGAATAAGGACTTGTAATCCCCACAGGAACATGACCAGATACATAGGTAAGGGTGACACGCATGAGGAATCCCTTCAACACTGTGACAAGTCTCGTGGGCTTTATCAGAAATGCTGAAGGGATATATTAGCTCATGGTCATTGAGATAAATGCTCTACTGATATCCCGCCTTTTCTACAAAGAGAAAAAACCACAGAGCACCTTAAATTCAGGTCCTGTCAGTACTTCTCAAAGGAATGCCAAACTGGGTTTGTCATTTCTCCTAAAAGAGGACACAGTGTCCTTTGGTGTGATCATTCTAATGGATTGCAGGGGGGCTTTCTCCAGGTCCTGCTGCTGTGGCATCATTGGAGGGTGGCTGCTGCCTGCTCTGTGAAGGATTGCTCTGGAGGAGTGGACAGCTCTTCAGGAAGTACTTTAAACACAATACATTGCACTGTGCAACTTATTAATCTAATATTCAGCTACTGAGCTGCCACATTTTCAACAAATCCTTGGAGAAATGTAGAAATCCTATCAAAACTGCTGCCTTATCACTCCTTGGAAATTTTCTGATGTGCAGGAAAGCAGAGGGCATGTCTTATACTGAAAATAAGATCAGACATTTCCTTTGTCTGACAGCCAACTGTGGTTAATGGGATTCTAATTTAATCAGAGTACAGACTGGGGCAGATGTAACACTGATAAATTATAACAGGAATCAACGTGCAAGAGTAGTGTGGGTAGGGGTTGCCATGAAGAGTGACAACTTCAGGAGAAACTACAAGAGTCCAAAAAGGATTTTGCATACGGGAGTGGGTCTGTCCCACAGCATACTAAATTGAAGCATGCCCGGATTTTAAAACTACTCTGAATTTTCTTATGTACTGTACTCTGTCCAGCCCCACCTGAACAGTCACATTGTTTTTCAAAGGTGGCTGATTTGTTTCAAACAGCACCACAAGTGCACTAACTTTTTTTAAAGCAGGCTAAGCTGCAAATCCACAGAAGAGAGAAAATGTAGTGAGGAGACTAGAGCTCATGAAAAGCCTTATTTTTGGCTTCCCAGTTACTGTTTGCTTGCTCACTGAACATGAATTACTCCTGCTTTCAAGGCTTGCTGTGTGGACATCTTCTCATGTGCCTCTGAAAGCAGCCCAAGATGTCCCATAAGAGTTGCTCTGCACGTTCCACCATGTAACCCCTCTCCTAGAACTAATGCTTCAGACAGACAACTAGGATAAGCTGAAAGAAAATCCTTGCCATCACTGAGCCTCCTTGTCACAGGAGGTTGTAAATGCAAGTGTATAGGGATTCAAAACTTAATGGAGAGAAGAATGGAAGAAAGACTCTTCAAAACAGGCGCAGTCCCTGGTTTAGGAATTACACTGCAGATGACTGAAGACTGGAAGAGTATTTTGAGTGGCATCATTTTGAGGGTATGCTTGCCCTGTCTTTATGCTGTTCACCTGACATTTGTACAGGCCAGAGACAGGTTATTGTAGCAAATGCATCTTTTTCTGACTCAATGCTTTATTATTTTCTGCAGTGCTGGTGAAGGTCCCTGTCCAAAGAACTCAGGGCTTTACAGTAAACATCTGGATGTGTTCCCCTTGCAGTGATCATTAGCTGACTCAGCTGCATAAATTAACCTCACCAAACAGCAAAGGCATGCTGAGTGCTGTGTGGGTACCTGCGAGCTTCAGTGCTGCTGGGATGTTCAGAGAGGTCTGGCTGGTAGACTTTAGAGCAAGGCATCTTTAATATATGTAAATAGGCTTTTTACAATGAGTAACATTGCCAAATTTTCCAGATTGCTAGCACCGTCCTCCATTAAACTTGGAGGACAAATTCACAAAATACACTATTAGGGGAGGGAGCAATACTGCTAGGGAGTAAATCTGGTGATGCTCTTTAGCTTGAGAAACAAAGAATAGGTATCCTTGCTTCTTAGCAAGGTCGATGCTAAACGTTGTCAAACTCCTAGAAATAGTCCATGGTATTGTGTTTCCACAGATTTAGTCAGAATACACAAAATTAAGTAAAAGCCTAAAGAACACTATCATAAGGGACAAAAGAAAATATTTCTGACAATAAAACTGAAAGTATGTTACTTACAGGATAATGCAAGTGAGCCAAGTCAGAATTTCTCGCAGAAGAAGAGATTAAATATTAAGTACTACAAAGACACTTGTACTTGGACCTACCATGAAAAGAAGAAAACACTCAAACTCCCACATCCCTAATGTAATTTATTCTAATCTGGCCACACAATCTTCAACCACCTTAAACATGTGCTTCATGTGTGGCTTCACAGGGCAGAGTTAAATTTCATAGATGCTAGAATTATGTATCTTGGAAGCCATCCTATATGGTCACTTCCCTTCAATTGCAAGTAGGTAAAAAGTGAAAATGTAGAAGAAACTTTTCTGTGACAGTGTAGATATTTGAATGGATGAAGCAGTTTCAGTTAGTAGAGTGTGAAGAAGGCAGTTCTATAAAACTAATGCTGTGAGCATTAGCCAAAACAGATTTTGGATCTTCTTTCAACACTCCATTCATCTTTCTTAATCTATTTCATATTATATTCATGATTTGAGTTCAACTACAATGCTTAACTAAATTGCTACGTTGCTAACAGACCTTTTAAAAATCCTCGTGAAATCTTTTTCACAAGGTGGTATGATGAAAAATGTTAATGAAAAATACCTATTTTATAAACCTTGGGAAAGCTATTTAATAACTGCAATAGCAGACTCAAATGTAATAACACACTCTGATTATCACCAGAAGAACACACTTTGTAGTTGGCTGAATGTGCCAGGCAGTGCACACACTGCAAGGAATTTGGTCTGAGTGCCCTTTGTGACCACATTACATCAGAGGCTGTGATGGGACAAGTCTGTAATTATCACTCTGTGCACTCTTACATGACTAGTGACAACAGGACAATTTTATAAGAGCACCAGAACCGTCCCCTTCAGGATATCTTTTATTTCAAATACATGATGGTCAGCGTTGCCTAAAATTCAGTCTGGGCTATATCATAGGAGAGGGTGGCATTTCTGGCTTGAGGATCTCCCCTCTGTGCAGTAATTGGGTAGGCAAAGTATTATGGGATGGTAGAGCTGGAGGACTGCCAAAGTAGTCCACAGTGCAGAAGTGCCCAATAGAAACGTCCTGTGACAGGCAGGTAACTCATTTCTGCTGCAGAATAGGAGCCCAGAGTCCTGCTCTCCCCAGAGAGCTGGTGAAAGACAAGGCCTTCAAGAAAGGTCATGCTGATACGAATCACTCATGGAAAGGAACCTCAGACTGAGTGTTAATCAAAACTTCTGCCTCACAAAGTCTGGCCTAGCCTTCAAAAATGGCCCTATTCTTAACCCCATTGAACGGGACATGTCAGCGGATGGGATGGTCCCAAGGAAGGAGTTTAACAGTCCTAAAACAGACAGCTGTGTCAGCACACAGAGTGATGGGCCATAACAACCTGTGAAGAAAGAAATATTCGTATCCTGAGAAACAGTGCCAGCTCAGTGCTCAGGAGCAATCCAGATATTGGGATATCCTAGGAAAGGAACAGGGACATCATAATGCACCTGCATCTTGACAACCATGAGCTGTTCTGGTCACCATACCTCACAGAAATTATTTACCAGGAGTGGAGGGGACATGAAGATGGGCAATAATCACAGTAATGGAATGGTTTCTGGTTGCTAAATGACTAAATGAACTAGGACTGCTAATGCTGGGAAAGATACGACTGCGGGGATTTCGTCACTCAGTGCACAGTTCAGCTGTGAAGCTGTTGCTGAGCTGTTGCAGAGGCTAAATTGGATATGGGTTCAAACACAACTAAGCAAATTAATAGAAAAAAATTCACTAAGCAAATAAAGACACAGATACCGTCTCTGAGTCAGGGAAGCAGAGCTGCAGCTACTTGGGCACAGGGAGAGTGTTTCTTATACTTCTTCCCCCTCTGGACCCTGCTGTCACTCTCCAGTCCTGACAAGTAATGGCCAGGATGGGCTCTGTTTTACCTATTCTCTCTGGTTCTATGTTCTACCTGCAGCCTTTCAGCATAAAGCTCCAGGATCACGTGCTAAAACACGCCTTTACTCAGTTGATTTACACCTGGGGAATGGCAGAATAACCAACCACCAGGGAGGAAACCTCCCCTGGGCCCTTCGGCTCTACGTCAAAATGCAGATCATCTTCCCTGCTGAAAAAACCTGACAACCCAGAAGGGGACAGGCTGGTGTGTGCACCAAATTTCCCCAGAACAACCTGGCAGTGCCAAAGTCCTGTTGTATCTGATGGAGACCAGCATTTACAGCCCCTGACAGAGAGAAGCACGTCCGAGCCCAGGAGAGGAGAATAAGGTTCAGGAAGCTGCAGCATATGGGCTGGTGTTCTGAATCTCTCCTACCAATTTGTATAGCAAACCTGCAATTTCTGTGGTAGCCATGGAAACTGAGGTACTGGAGCACAATGAAACACATGTATGAATGCCGTTGCCACCACTGAGTGCACATCACTCAGCATTTCTCAACAGCAAGGGCAGAAAGGATATCGGTGTCATCACAGTTTGGTTGTGGCCACTGAGTCCAGATCAGGCTGAACAGGCATCAGACCACAGCATCTCTTCTGCTGTGACCAGAGGGTAGGATACTTGCTGGAAGGCAAGGCCAGTGTCAAGGAAGACAACCTTGTCCACTCCAGAAGAGAAAAACAAGGAATGGATGGGAAGAAATGTTCCCTGGTGAGCTGTACAAAAAGGGTAGAAATCTGCCTCATTTTGCCTCCCTTCACATTGCAAATAATCTCGATACTCAGATATGTTTGCTTTTTGATTGTTTCTCAGTTAGTGAACCACAGAAGTCGACAAAGTCATCTCACCTGGAGTGACAGGCAAAAAATACGCCCCTGCCAGTCAATTTTCTTGTGACAGAAATGTCTAGAAGCTGGTGAAGGACTCCCATTCAATGTACAGCATAAAGTTGTAAAGAACTACCAACTAGGGAGGCTCATCCCGTAAAATATTAAAAAAAGAGCAAACATTATTTCCTTCAGATGAGTTCTCTGTACATCCCCAGCTTTTACTTAACCACTGCTATTGAGGCTTGTGTTGTGCTCCTGCCCAGATTCAACAGGTGTGTTGGTTTGAATGCTGCTTAAGGTTTTAAAGTCACACAGATCAGGTCAGCCTGGCCAAAGGCTGCCCTCCCTCAGAATTTGAGACAGACCTGAAAATGGAGGTGTTAGCTTCTCAGGATGGCTGACACCAAAGGAACGTGAGCTGTAAAATCTGGATAAGAATTTGAACAGGGAACAAACACTGTCAACCCTTCGAACAAGTTGGAGTAAAGCAAAAAAGCCTCCAGACCATATTGCTTAAATACTGAAAGTGACCATGTACAGTTAAGTGATAGAGGAGCTTTAAAATAGGGCAAAGCACAAACAATTCCTTATAATTTGCAGCAGTTGCTTGGCTTGCACCTGTAGGCAATCTGGCATAAAAAGGCGTCTAACAGAGAGGTGATACAGACTGAAATGCTGAGCCCAGGCTGTCTGAGCAGGGCTTAACAGGGACCCACAGGGAGCCAGCTTGAGGGTCAGCCCAGAGCAGGCAGCTGTGCTCAGCACTCCCACCCCACAACCCTGTGGCACTGTCACTGAAAGACAACAAATAAGATTCCTAATATTAAGCGCTTCTTAACATTCATCAGGTGGAAGTAAGAGCTGAACATAGTGACAGGGATGCCAAGTCCTTGGCAGGGGGACCCATGAATCATAACCCCTAATTAGGGACTCCTAAGTTCACCTTTTTAATGGGCACAAGCACCGTTACCTACCTAAATCCTAAAGATCAAAAAACAAAGCACGAACATAGACCTGCAGAAAGAAACTACTACGTGCTCAGTTTTCATTTTCATCTTTGAAGAGGAAAGATCTCTGCCACCACTGCCTGCCTGTAAAATCCAAATCCTGGAGTCTGGATGTGACATCTTTTCAGGCAGTAAGTGTGACTGCACTCTGTGTCTGTTCTCTAGGTGGTATGTATTTATATATTAACTGTACCTATACCTGGGCATGAGGTGAAGACTGATCAGAATTGGTTCCATTTTGTGCTGGTTTTGTACTTTGGCCTCACGAGATAGTTCACAGATGCCTTACAAGGCATCATGACTCACTAGTTGCCTGAGACCTGCAGCTTAAGAGTACAGACGCTGTGTAATTTAGGATGCCAGGTCTGCAAACACGGCAGCTCCGGGCCTGGATGGTGTCTCCAACTCAGCTGCCTTAGCAAGTCCAGCCAGAGGTGGCCCGGTGTGTTGGCTACTGAAAGGACCCTGATTGGGGATTAATTTCACAGGCTTACAGGAGTGGTAAATCTGGACACCAAGAAGAAGGATAGATTGATTACATGCCCAAAATACCAAACTATTTCATGTGGGGTCTCTAAGTCACAACAGACTCCTCCGAATGACTTTATTTCTACCTACACTAATATTCCTAAACAATATGCAATTTCAGAATTAAGCCAGAATTTAGGTTTATAAACTTGAGAACTGAAATGTCACTTGTCTTCTAAATTCTGTTCACTTTACTTTTACCTTTCTTCCTCTCAACACTCATTTCACTGAGCTTTTATGTCCCCAAGCGCAATACTTGCAATATTTGGGGAGTTGAAGATTGTCCCATTTCCCCAGAAGCACTTTCCCCACCAGACCCTGATTCCTGCCTGGCATTTCCAGAGACACATAATATTAAACACCAGCACAGAGCAGCAAAGCTTTGCCACAGGTTACAAAAAAATGACCCAGAAACTGGATGAGCCAAACTCTCAGCTCTGCCAAAGGGACCAGGGTCTACAGGAAAAACTGCAGTAAATATTCACTGGCAGTGGAGGAAGAAAAATGGGCATTTAGTTCACTGGTCTAAGCAGAGAAACAGAGGCACGAATCACAGGTTAATCCTGCTCTGAACCTGAAAGTCACAAGCAAAAGGGATCATGGATCCCTTGTTGATCTTCTCCTTCACAGCTACAGTGTTGTGTGGTTGTAGCACGGGGATGTGCTTATTGACAGCCAGGTTAGGCATTCTGAGGACTGCTCCGAAGAGCAATGGTAGGAGGGAATTATATGAAAACAAGCTCCTAATTGCTGTTCCTTTTCTGTTGAGGATCATGCAGTGTTCATGAGCAAATTAAAGTTCAGATTTTAGCAAATTCACAGCCCCATTGCAACTGTCCCATAATTTCTAAAGTGAAATAAATAATTTCCAGTTAATAACTCAGTTGCATTCTGCCTATGAAGTGCATAAAAATCGCTGTCCTCAAATTATTCCTGGTCAATTAAACTTCACAAGTTTGACTTTACAAGCTGCGAATATTTGAAATTTGAGCTGCTGCTCAGGGGCGATATTGATTCTCTTTTCTCCCTGGTTGAGTGCACAAGCTTGTCTATGTGCACTCATATTTAACAACCCAAAATTCATCTTTTATAAATACACAGGTGTAACTGAGATTTTTTCCTTCATAAAATTTGGCTACTAAAATTCAATTACTGAAGTTAGGGCTTGATCTGATTTCAGTTTTGTGTTACAGAAGCACCTAGAGTCATGTCCAGCCAAGGTTAAGGGACTCTGGGTACTACTGGAACAGTCTGTGCCTTGCAAATACATGTCCTAGAGCCACATAAACATTTCAATAATGGCAATACACTTATACACAAAAGAAATTGAAGAAATTTGGGGTAGTTGCATTTTGTCATATATTTTATGGCTACTGAATATCACAGAACAATTTTTACATAGCTTGGGAGACTAATAATTTACAGCATATGACACAAAACTCTCTACACAAAAGTCTGTTACACAGTGCTCAAAAGTAACTCAAGCCTCTGCTTAAGCAGTCTCAGCCCTCAGAAATGAGAATAATATTTTGTTATTTTAGGTAACCAGTTGGGCATTTTTAATAGAAAATATATGCTAAAATGAACTGCAGTTGACCAGACTGTGATATTCAGTGAACTGTGACCACTGTGATATTTAGTGAGCACTGTTGTAGAGAGGCTGTGAAAGTGAGGAGCAGCTTAACTAATGAAAATAGGGAAACAGCCCATGTGGGATTAGCGGTAGCTGAGTGCAGCATGAGGAAATCTCCTGGACTTGTAGCCACCAGGTTGGAACTGCAGCATCTTGGGAAAGTATGGAGCTTCCAAACCCCTTTAGCCTGCCAAAAAACAATCTCTGGGCAGCATCTTTTAGTCAGATGTCTATCCCAGCTTCCCTGTCACATGTTTTTGACCTCATTTAGATCCTGCACATGCCCAAGACAGTCCCTGCAGAAGGGGACTCCTGATCTAGTTCTGTTGTTCTGCTCTCCTGCTTCCCAGTGCACAGCTGATGTTGGCCTGTCCTCACACAGCCTCACAATCTCTCTCACATCTGTTTTGATTAAATTCACCCAAGAGACAAAACTCTTCTCCCCTTTGAAAGTTATTGCCTCCCAATAACCTCATAAAAGAAACATCTGGCAACCTTTAGAAGTTTAGATATGTCTTGTTTGATTTGCTGCATGAAGGGAAGAGGAACAGGACTGAAATATGGGAGACTGGAAAAGAATAGATGAATCAAACTTGAGAACTGCAAAGCCCTGCTATTAACACCATGTCAGAGCAGCTCTGGTGGCTGTGGCCTTTAAGGTTTTCCTCTCCTCTCTCATGATACTGAAGGTGCTCAACTTTTAAATGTTTTCCCTGGGAATTGGTCTGGGAATTGTCAGGTTAACCTCCCAACTGCTTCATCCTTACTTGCTTATCTTTCAGTTTCCAACTTGAATGAGAAGCTTTTGCACATACCAGTGCAAGGAATAAAGATAGGAAAAGTAGTTATACTTGAATTCTTAAAAATATCACAGTACACTTCCTGCAGTGGTGCTGCTGTTCAAACATAGTGGGTTTGCAAAGCTGTGTGGCAAGGTGCCAGCAGAACGCTCCAGCTTCATAGCTGAGCAGGAAAATGCTTTACTCAGAGATTCCCTGTTAACTTCACAGCTTGAAGGACTCTTTTCCCTCTCTAATTCGAGTACAGCTGCATCCTTCCAATCTGCACTGTAGCAGGTTGTGGAATTTGTAGTTGTTGGTAATAAAATATTCCTGAGCTTTTTTCCTAATTCATAAGCAGGTTTCTTTGCTAATGTGAGGAACAAATAAGCTGATAAATAACATATATTCTCTGAAGTCCAGAAACAGAGCTTTGGCAAAAATCTGTGCAACAATAAGGTTGACAAGAACAGTAGCTTTGCTGTGTTAATAAACTCTTCTGACATGGGGTAGAGATTAAGTTAACTCACATATTTCAGAAATTGAAGCCACATTATCTTTTTATACAAAAAGTAATTAAGTTCTTGTATTTTCATTTTCAAATCCTGAGTTTGAAACCCCAGTGGGCCCAATTTTGAAGTGCTGAGCAACTGCACGTAGAAAAATCACTTTATTATGTCATAGCTTGGGAACTGAAGTCAACAGATATTTTGGAGAAGCTAATCAACAAAGCTGTACCAACCATTAGACCAAGAAGACATTATTCTAGCTGAGAGATCAAGTTATATCCTTCTTCCCACAAAGAGTTAGAAATTTTATCGAAGTGCAATGTGAAGAGAGAGATTCCCTGTAACTGAAGGAGAGGGAGTTAGATTTTGGTACACTGGGATAAGTCCAAGAGGAACTTCTATCAAATTCACTAGATAAACTTTAGCCAGAGATTAATAATGAAACAGGAGATGTGGCAGATGGTGGTGCTCATGGAATAACATGGTCCTATTTACCTTTTCTCCCACTGAAAGGAAGCATTTAACGATCTAAAAAAAGAAGGCTCCTGGCAATGGATTTGGAAACTTCTTAGAATAATCTATTTAATAGAGGAGATACAGAAAAATTATTTCCAAACTGGGATTTGACATTTACACGAGCAAGCATAGTATCTCTAGTAATACTAGGGAGCTTGAAGATACAAGAGCTGTTAATATTTCCATTTCAGTACACAAACTTGTCATCAACTGGGAGTGAAGAAATCAAATCACACTTAATTAAACAAATTAGGGAAAGGGTACAAGTGGAAAGAGAAAGGGGGAGGGGACAGGGAATGAATCATTCTTCTTTTCCGTGAGTCCATCCATCACTGGTTACAGTTAGCAACAAAAAATCAAATTAGTTGCACCAGTGGTCTGTTCAGACCTGACAACTTCTGTACTTCTAGTTTAAATTAGAGTAGAATCAATGAAAGTTTTACAAAGATAAGTTAAAGGCAAAGCTTACAAGGCACAGCGTTCAATCTGCCCGGCAAGACAAGGTTTAGCCTTCCAGGAGTCATTAAGGTTAATGCAATCTATACTGATGTGACGGGGAGATGCTCTATTTTCATTACCCCAGAAAGCAGCTCTGATTCACTGTGGTTAAGGCTAATTGACAGTTTCCAAATCACACAGTAGCAATTGTTTACAGTTGTAGAAAGGGAGTATATTGTTTTCACTGCTGGTTTACTTGATACATTTATCCACTTAATCCCTCTCACTTAATTTTCTTTGATAGGTGGAAATAAGAAATAATTTAATCCTAGTATCTTTTGACATTTGCTTTTCAGCTAAGAAACTGGTTCGTTTCTCAAGCAGGAATTCAGGTCAGGGGAGGAGCTTGAACACAACTGCCTCTTCCTTCCTAGAATGACCATCTAGCCCGGCTCACCCAGCTCCCTGATTTAGTTTGGACAAACCAAAACCATGTTCAGAAAATTAAAAGATGCATTCAGAGTGCCACAAACCTTTCTTACTGACAAAAGCAAAGCGCATGTTCAGCCTGCTGCACATCTGACTCATCTCTTCTACCTCCTCAGCCTGTTCTTCAGACACTTGCTTATAGCAGCCTCTATGTTGTTTGCTTTCATCACCCCTTGCATCAGCCTGGGAGAAGTCTGGTGCTCTGCTGCCATGACGGAGCTCCAGAAGCCCCTGTACGTACAGCAGAGCCACTTCAGAGCAGCTCATCAAGCAAGGACAGACTCAAGCAGGGCTTGGAGGAGGCAGGGGGTGAGCTGGGGAGAGCCCCACAGCACAAGCAGCCCCAAGATCCTGCACGGCTGAACCATGGCACGAGAAGCCCCCAGGAGCAAGCCCAGTCTGCACGCAGGGTTTGGACCTGGGGTGATCAGCAGCCTCGGGGGCTTTGTGCAGGCACTCCTTGCGTTTGCAGTGCAGTAGCTCCAGGAGGGAACCAAGGCAACACATCTGAGTCGGTCTGTAAGCAAACTTCAAAACCCAGCAGTTTAGAAAGCATTCTCCTCAGAACACCCCTTTTGCCAAGCTCACCCAGGACATTTTGCAGCACAGCCCTAGGTAGGGCAGCTTTCTGTGCAGAGCAGAGAAGTGCTTTCAGTGGACTGTGCCCTTTGGAAAGCTTTCACAGACAGGCACATCCAGAGCTGGTTATTTAAGTGCCCTACTCCAGAGAGATTTGCTAATGGGATCTGGAGATCCTGCTGTCAGAACTTTCTCGATGAGAGATTGCCTCATAAGGGTGGTCTGTTCCAGGGGCTTCCATAGGTACACACAGCACATGCTTAATGAAGTTCATTTTCTGCAGGGGAAGCACAGGGGACTGTGTTCACCTCCAGGGAAAATGATCAGGTAGTTACAAAAACAAAAGGAAAGAAAGGAAGGAAGAAAAGAAGTAAGGAAGAATCTATTTATACATTAATAGCCCACAGCACCTGGGTGACAGGGAAATAAGACTGAGATAGGCTGGCAAGGCTGTGGTGGATATGTGAACGTCACTAACGTGGAAAGGAACTTCTAAAAAATATATGGGAGTTATCTTCTATGAAGTCAAATATATTTATTTAACTAGTATAAAATCCTCTGAAAAATAATGAATTCTGCATGAACTAAATAAAAAGCAAACATGTTATAAGCTCTCTGAGTGAACCTGACGGCTTCATGGTACGTAAAACTGACCACACTGATACTTGATGTGATGATGATCACAAGTTCTGAGTCACATTTTGATACCAGGCAGTGTTGTGATGCTTTAGGGTGGATAAGCCCGTGGACCATCACATCCCCTAATTTCCTCAGTGTCTTTTATAAACTTCAAAATGAATTCAGGGAACTTCAGCTCTTGAGGATGGCACAATGTGACATTCCACCTGCTGAATCGGGTATTTCATGCTGCAATAAATCCCATCTAGAGTCAGCTGTTTCTAAATTGAAAAACAAAGGGGTAAAATCAAGTGCATATGGTCAGGTCTGTAAAGTACTCCCCTGTATGTCTAGGGTGAAATATTAGGAAAACAGTAAGTTGTCAGATACTGGAAGTTAAAGATGAACACAGTACCAGGGCCCAGCCACTAAATCCAGTGAGAGTTGCTGAAGACGTGATTAGTTTGGGGGAAGACACTACATACCATAGACTCAATTCTACAAAAACAGTCATCCCAGAGGGTGTTTCAGTAGCATTTGTGGTGGCAGTGAAGTAGTTAAGAGAACCAGTGCTGAAGAACAAAGTTAATTCTGCTTCTAAATCTGTGAGTTAAGGAGGTGTCTGTTTGCACAAGAGGTCTCTGAAGCATCTGTACACACTTCCTCCAGCTACTGCTTTTATGAATCCTGCAATTTTCTCTCCACATGAGGCTGCAAACCTCTGTAATTCACTGTCCTTCTCTACGTGTGCGAGTTCAGCAACTTCTCCTCACTTAGAGTCAGTGATGGAGTTTGCCAGGGAAATGCAGCACAGAATTGCTTCTTCCAAACACAGGCATTTTCAGGCTCTGTTCTAAAGCAGTAATGAAGATGGTAGTGCATCCAAATCATTTCAGGACAAAATCAATACCTTGTGGACACATTCCCACAGCTGCAGGGTCTCAGACTGTACCTGTTCCTCACTCAGGCTGTCATTTAACACTGTGTTGTTTGTTAATTTAGGATCCCTAAACCAATGAATCTTTCAGAAGGCTGTAATGTATGAAACTTTTGAAAATGTAAGCCCACTCAGCTGCAGTACCCAGGACTGGCAATAACTTCCTTCCTCTGACTGTGGCTCTCACAGAGTCTTTTATTTGACTCACTTAGCAAAGAACACGGTGACTAATTCATCCTTTCCATTTCCCACCACATCACACCTCTCAGGCGACATTACTCAGTCCTACACTATGATGCTGTCCTGGGCAGGCAATACTGAGAGGTGTTCCATACTGTCAGATTGCTTTTTTTCTCTTTAAAGTTTAATTGTTATATAAAGGAAGCATTTGTTTTCCCTTCCCTAACACATTTTCCTTTCTGCTCATTTGGTTAATGGAATGCTACCAATTTTATTTGTAGCTGTTTTTAGAATGTCGAAATATCTGATATCTTTCAGCAAAACTCCAGGTGGTTTCACAAAGCACTATTTGGTCTAGTTGACATGGTGGTGCTTGGTCGTAGGCTGGACTTCACGGTCTCAGAGGTCTTTTCCAACCTAACTGATCCTGTGATTTCTGTGAGATAAAAAAGCTACACATTTACAGAAGCTTTTGGGGTCTTTGATACGGTCCCACGCCGAAATACAGCCATCTGGTGGAAATTAGACCTGTCAGTAGTTACTGGGAAGATGTGAACAGAGGCTTATAACCTCCATCTCTGTCACAGCAAAGGAACACATAAAGGTATGGCTCTGCAGGGACAGAGTCAACCTGAATGTCCTAATTTCAGATGGAAGCCTAAAAACATAGCTCCAAATAGTGAGGTACTGTGATCTGAAATACAGCTTTGAGACAAATATGCAAAATTTGATTAAACTTTAAAAACTGAAGCCCTGGCCAGAGTCTGCAGGTTTCCTGGGGTGTTTCTGTTAGGGGTTAAACAAACCCGCTGGCAAAGCAAAGAGCTTCAGCTCTTCATATTCTTCTGCCAGATACTCAGTGGTTTGCTTGAGCCATCCAACACCCAGATACAAACAGGAGAGGAACAGTTCAGGCTTTGCAAGGTGCATCATATTCTCGCCCAATGAATTCTACCTCTCAAACCTGAGATTTGTTAATCCTGTGTTGCTCAGCACATATGTGACATCTGCAGGGGCTGCTGTAGCTAAGCTGAGCATTTCAGCAGCTCATCCTCCTCCCAAACCATGTGAAACTTTCCAGGCTTGAGCAACTTTCAAAATTCATCTCGGGTCTGGCTAAACACAACATGTCCCATTTTCACTTTGACACCACCAGATGCCTGGCCCTGATACACTACCACACGAAACTGCTTTTCTGAGGAGAGTTTCACTCTGAATTTTCGCAGGTGGAGACCCAAGAATACTTTTACAGTGCAAACTAAGTTAGAGTCTTAAGGGTATCTCTGATGGATGTTACACAGATCCATCAGGCCTTGATGCTTAATGCTTTTGCTGCCATTATTCAAAAGAACTTGTGCTGCAAATGCAGAATACGTGCATGGATCATCTCCCATGTTTATAAGCAAAATACAGACTGCAGGCACATTTATAACCTTGGGCAAAAAAGTGTATATAAAATGCTGCAATTGGGGAGGCCTTGCTGACAATGGCCATGATCAAACTGCCTCAGCAATCTGAGCCGGGCATTGAGAGCACTGTCTACACATGGGAAAGAGCAAAGCTCCTTCCTGAGTGAAGCCCTTTCATAAATCCTTTTTGATTCCATCCTCTGGGAAGTGAGTACCTCTAAGACAATTTCCTTTCACTGCTTTGTCAGCAAGACTCTCAGTGTGGTTATGGAGATTTGACCTTTCAATCAATAAAATCGGAGTAAGACTTGCTCATCTTCAAAGAAGAAGGAACCAAAAAGCAAATCATACTGTATTCAGCTAAATAAAGGTATTTGTGTTTGGTCTCTTGTAAAAACCACCAGCAAGAACAAATAGGAGCAGAAATACAAGAGGTGATGGTTTTTTGAAATTTCTTAAGCTATTTCTAATACACTGATACTTTCGTTGATAACTCCTCTAAGAGGCCAAGAAAAAAAAAATGAATAAAACTCCACATTGACAGCTGAGACAGTAGTGTGGGCACAACTTGGCTGATGAGAGCTTGCAGGGACACATGGTCTGTATTCCTATATGTGCATGTGAGCAAAGGCTTTGGGGCTTTCTCACAGCACAGCTCACCTGGGCAGCCACAAAACACAGTAAACAATGACTCAAACTGATACCACTTCTCAAGAGAAAGATGTACATACTGAAAAGAAAATCAGATAATCGATGTGAAAACAACTCCTGTAAGACTTCCAATCAATGATCTTTACTCTTTTCCTCTCATCATGTTGGCCTTTATTTAAAACCTTTTCTCCCCAGATCATATAGTCTCCACACAAGATAAATACTTATCTTTCCCTGTATCCCCCTTTCAAAATGCAGCACACCGATTCATAATGGGTCATTTGCCCCTCTATCCTTGCAAAGAACAACTTTATAGCAGCTTTAAACTTAAAAGATAAATTTCAGACAAACTTAGACTATTTGCACAAAATCCTAGGAAAAAAAAAAAACCTTCTGTATATTTAGTGGCACCTCTTGAAAAATCATCCAAACCTGAAAACGGAGCTAAGTGGAGACTCTTCTCAGCCTGGAAAGCAGCAACCACACACATGGAAGGCTCAGCCTCCTGGCTGGTGGGACTCACATCAGCTCTGCTTGGCTTCCCAGATGAGCTCTGGTCGTGCATCCCCAACACTTGGTGCAGGTCCCACTAGTGATGGTTGTTGTTTTTTTCCTGTTTCAACGTTGGCTGAGAGTTTGAAAACAAGAAAACAGTGAAGAGGAAATGTTCATATGCAAATACACCCATTCATATATATATATTTACATGTTTGCACAAAAGCAAGTGCTTCCTGCATGAAATAAAAACCTCCCTGCAAACAGACATTGAATGTTATCATATGGAGAAGTGCTTCAAAGGAAGGCTTACAAACACAGCTGATCTCAGTATAAATTTATATTCAATACCTAAAAGGTGGTATTTTCCAGAAGGTGGTGAAAAAAGAGCTGTCATCTCCTTTAAATAAAACATTTGAACCACTCCTCATCACAAAATCTGCACTAAAAACATTCAGCTGAAGTATTTTTAAAACGGAGCACTTTCATTTTGACCCTTCCAACCAAACTGATATGTAATTCCTGCAGATTAATAGCCCCCATAAATAAAAGAGTACCATACAGGTCTGCAGGGAGCTAATACTCCATATGTGCTTTTTTTCTCTGTCCTCTGTAGCCCTCTCTGCTTTGAACATGGTTTTTGTTATTGCTCTGTGAGCATTTTGCACCAAAGCCTCGGCGTACACTTGTTCTCTGAGCTTGGCGTGGCCACGCTGATTATATTAAACCCCTTACAATTTACAAAGTGTTTGGATTCATTTGGTCTATCCATTTCTGCTGCCCAACAAAAGAGCTGAAATGAATGAATCAATTTTTAAAACAAATAGGACTTGACAGCGGAGACACAGATTTGTGTGAATGGCAAAAGGTGCCTAATTAAGAGCTCTAGGGATGATGAGGCTTTCATTTCTCTAATGAAAAGGAGCTCTGTGAGCTTCCAAGTGTTATCCAGCTCCAGCAGAATGAATCTCTTCTCCAGGGAGAGAAAGACAATTCATTTTTCATTTTCCTTTAGTTACTGTTACTCATTTTGCCTTCTGTGTGAAACTTGGGTCAAAGCTTTTGGATGACCATCATTTCCAAAAGCTGAAACAGGTACCTGGAAGGGATGTTTTCAATTTTCAGGCAGCACAGGGTGACATTTCTAGAATCAAACTTGCTCACCATATCCCCTAACAGCTTGCCTTAAGCACCTGGTATTTTCTCTCTAAAAAACCAAAAGATCCCTGTTCTTTACCCTGTGTGTTCCAGTTATAACGGAAACACAAGGTCTGGAGATAAATAAACCTGATTAGCCAAGCACACTGGTCTGCCTATTGTCTTCTGTAATAAAAACATACGGAACATAAAATAAAAAGTTAATAGGCAGGATTGCATCAACGCTTGCACTGCTATTTGGAAACCAGCTCAGAGGTGGCTCCAGCCAACAACAAAGCTTGCTCTGAACGCTGCCATTCATTGAAAGTCCCCCAAGGGCAAAAGACAGGGTGTTTCCACATTTGATTATTCCTTGTAGGATTAAACTGGGCTTGCTTAATCCTCACCCACAGAGAACTTCACGTATCTGCCTTCGAAGTTCATTTGAGTATTTTTGAGAGTGCTAAAACTGAAGAAATAGCCCTTAAAGCAGCAGATTTACTTGTTTTGTATTTTTCCTTTGTTTCGTTTTTCAAATGAACAAACAGGCTCTTGTATAAAATGGGGAGGATTTAGGGCTGTTCTGGCCCACAACTGCAGTAATTTCCAGCTGCAATTACCGAGTTTGTGTGGGCTCCAGGCAGGCACCAGGAAGAAGCCAAGCTGCTGATTCCCACTGTCTTTGCAGTACTTCTACTTTCTGGAAATTGTAGCAATACCAGCATCCAAACTGGGCCCCTGTTCTGCAGGAAGAATTGTGTTATACCGTTGCTTGAGCAGCAGAACCCTGGGGGCAATATTATTTACAGCCTCTGGATGAGGCTGGACTGCTTCTTATCCCAAGAGAGCACTTTGATGTGCCTTCATCAAGTTATTCACAGTTGTTTTACTGGAGTTGTTCTTTAACCCTCCATCATTTCTCGTGATACTCTGTCTTCTCAATTATTTTGCTCTGAAATGAGATTCTTGCATAATAGCAAACCCCTTTTTTGTCCTAAACATTCCTTGGCACCGAGCTAGTGAGGTGCCTCTGGAACAGCACTGCAGGGACCCACAGCAACTCCTCCAGTGTGGCTGCACCCATGTTAAATCAGATGGGGTGGGAGGAAACCAGGAGTAGAGTCAAAAATTCTTCTATTCCTCAGAAGAGCCATTATTTAGTGACAATTCGGGACGAGTAACGTATCTTGAGTAACATCTGAGCCCGACCTGCCTACAGGGGCAGGACTTTGTTCTCATGTGAAACAAATCCTTGTGAAAGAGCATCCCAAAGTGCCCGTGGCCAGGCAGCCTCAGGCAGAAGACAAATGGGGCAGAGACTGATGCAGAATATTTGTGCACTGTGGGCACATTTGTGTGGACACATTAGTCCATGCAGGTGAGCAACGCTGGGCATTTTGTCCATTGTATCCCACAGGAAAGGTGACTCAACTCTAACACCACCTCCTACATCTCCACAGGGCACTAGGGAATCCGGACAGGTAAGCACAGACCACATGTGCTTTAAGTCTGACCTTATTCGTGACCTAGAAGAGAAATATCTCAGTTGTGCCTAACATGGAGAAGCAAAGAGTAAAAGCAAGTGGGAGATAAAAGCCTTTCCCCCATATTTAAGCAGCACGGCTGCAAACCCAGGCACAGAATTTAATGAGGGCACAAACGGGGACTTTAAGAGCCTGTGCACAATGGTGGGTGCTCTGCATCCAAATAGGAGAGAAATGGCAACTTCTCAGACAGCGATGCTTTCAGCCGAGAGGTCAGTTCATAGAAAACAGAGCACAGCTCGCTACCCACCTACTTATAAAATATTAGAGGTAATGAACTTAAACAAAGCATCTCATTTTTCCTGGCAAACAAAAAGGAAAGTCATTTTAACTGAACTGGCTTAAATGAAACATGAGGAGCTGCTGCCAGCAATCCAATTTAGTACTTGGCTTTTTTTTTTTATTTTGGTTCATAACCTTTTGAATGCACGCACTCACTGAGGGTAACTTTCTGCTGAGTAGGACTGGTTATTTCACTGGAAGTCTTTAAAGCTCAGTGGGGAAAGTTTCTCTTTCTTCCCATTTTCTCCAAGATAAAAACCAGTCAGACGGGTGGAAATTTTATAAAATGGAAGAGGACAGACAGATTTGCTTTCTGAATCTTGTATGTACCCACACATGCCCCACTGGTACCAAAAAATAAAGACAAAGGAACCTGCCTATGATTCCTTTCTGCATATAAGTTTGTCCTTAACTGGGTAGGAATACTGACAAATTAACTGTATGACCCCAAAGAATCACAAAGATTAAGATTTGCTGTTTTGTCAGCTCAAATTAAAATCACAGAACAATTTGGGTTGGAAGAGACTTTAAAGATCACGGGCAGGGATGCCACCCACAGCATCCGTTTTGACTGAAGGTAAATAAAATACAGAACTGCATTTCTAAAATACAGCCTGACAATTGCTGTCTATCCTTCTAGAAAAGGATATTTTTGAAGATCTCAGTAAATACATACACTGTTAGAAATTTTTTAGGAAGAAATACACCAACCTGGCTCTGCAACACAGGAATCCATCTCTCACAGGTATTAACCATCATGTCTTGGTTCTGAACTGAGGTCTGAAAAATAAAAGTTATAGCCAGATTATATGTAAATACTTGTACTTTCAGGTAGTGATTTGGAATTTCTGTGAAAGCCTCCAAACTAAAGAAGCTGGCAAATCACATTAAATAGTTTATGAACTCCCAATGCTGTGCTCAGAATACCAAAGCCAAATTTAATTTGAAATACATCTTGAAAAATTTCGAAGTGGATTGAATGTTAAAAATTAAAACTTTAAAAGTCTGATTAGGCTGGAAAAGATAATAGATCCTTTATTATCAAGTAAAGCAATGGCCCGTGGGGAGAAATGGAGAGCAGCCTCAGCTTCATCCTTCCAGATTTCACTGTAACTACTCATCTCCACTTGTGCTACCTGGGAGGCTTGATGAGACCTCCTAGTTTCTCAAAGCTGACGTTGGTTAATCTGTGTTTTAACACAGAACAGATGTTTTTGCATGTTTTGGCCAACAAGTGACTCACATTTCACTGGTGATGACTGAATTTGTGATTTCTCAGGGTGATATAAATTGAAATCCCCGAGTTCTGTTTTCATTTTCAAAGGCTTTTTTTTCAAGACTATGTCCAAAGGTTGCAAGCCAACACCATTTCTTCAAATCACACAAATCAGCCAGACCCTTTCTCCTGTGCATCCCACCATCACAGCCACCTCCTCTAAGGAACTTTATGACGTGCCCTGTTCCAATTTTGCTGAAGTTACAGCAAACATGAAAACAATGGCATCAAACAGAGAAAGAAAAGTGGGCTGAAATTATGTAGGACAGTTAATATGAAATATGAAAGTGCCACATGGAAGTTGGCACCAAAATAATTTGAAATTATCTGTGTATTTTAATATGAGTTTGTGTGGGTTGTTTCTCTCATGAGGGAAGAGTGGCTCTGGCTGCATCCTCTGGACAATGAATGGCAAAGTCTGACTTCTCTGGAGGAACCAGAACCTTTTAACTGTGGAAAGAGTAAGCTTTAAAAAAGGAAGAGAAATCCCCGAGCTCATAGGACATATAGGCAGGGACAAGCAGGTGCTCCCAGGCAAATCCAGAAGAGCCAAAAGGAAAAATAAAAATAATGAGTGTAAAAAAAACTCTGACAACATATTCAACTTCTTCCAGTATCATAGGGTGTTTTCTTCAGGCTCAGCAGCAGTCTTGGGCCAAAGTTAACAGAGAAAACTCACAGAACTTATTTTCATCTTAAGAAGGTTGCCTTTTTCTCCCTTATTCTCCCACACAATCATTCCTGGATTTGAGAGCACAAAAAGCACTCAAAAGGCAGAAGAGTAATAGTTACTATTTATTTGCTTCTCACTGAAATTAAGGACTACGGCCTTGCCTCCAAGGGCAGCATATTTTTTTGATTTTATATCCACACCCGTTTGAACAATCAGCTTTCCAAGCAATATTTCACGAAGTTGCAGGCACTGAGTAATGCCGGAACAGAAGAGGTGATTTTTAAACCTTTGGCTGTCTTTCATTTTCTCCCTGGATTGTGGGCATTGCTCATGAGCTTCCTCGAGGGACTGCTCCACAACTCCGGCTCCCGTGGCTGCCTGCCCCCTCTTATTCCTGGCAGATAACACTTCCCCTGTGTTTGCTTTCGGAGTGAAAAGATCTGGGTAATATCGTAAATTTGGGAACAGATCGTTGCGCCAAATATTCATGAGCTCTGCATTATGCACAGAGGGTTGTGGTGGCAAAAAAGAGTTGCTTGTGCTGTCGTATTTGCCTTGTGCAGACATTTAGTTACACACAGGCTCACACACGGGCCACTCAGGGTCTAGTTTCTAGTGTAAATTAAATCCAGGCATTCATTGCAATCAGTGATGGGGGCTGAGCATACAGGACCACCAGCCCTATGGCTCAGGAGGGTTGGGGTACAGGATTTTCTTTCATCCATACATTATGCTGAGCTTTATTTCAGCATTCAGAAGGAGGAACTTTCCTTAATGTGGAAAGAAAAAGTGCCTTTCCTTTTATTTTTTTCCCCCCAGTTTCTTTTACCAAACACGGTTACACACACGGAGTGTTGCAAATAACCCAGAGCATCAGTTGGAATTTCTCCTTGAAGGCATAAAAGCAGTGATTGAGGAAGCAGCTGATAATGACAGAAATTGTCAAGGGAAACAAATGTTTTGGACATTTCTAAAGCAATGTCTCACTAGGCACAGTCCTCATTTGCTCCTTGCACTTCCATCCTGCTACGTCAGAATATAAAACTTCCTTCACCTCTCACCAAAACTTTGGAATTTTTATTAAAACCAAAACCTCCGAGTCAAACACTTTTTCATTTCCTCAGGAACTGTCATTTGGCATGAAAAGCAGGAAGCATCTACCAAAGTTTGCATGTCGGTAAGAACTCCCTTTCCCAGCGGAAAGAGCAGGTTCAAGCTGAATTTAAGGAAGGCTTTTCCCTTGGCAGGGATCTAATATGCTATAAACCCACATTACTTGGGCTGTTTTTCTGTCAACAGGAAAGATATTAAAAAAATGCTCTTTATGGATATAGTCATCTTTTTCTGGGTAGAACTTCCAACAGTACAAACCCTTTTGAGTGCTCCTCTGTTTAGCGGATGGGCAGGGCTGTCCTGCACTAACAGACCCTAATCTGTTCAGCACAGTCCAGTTCCTCAAATCTGAGACAGCAATCAATTTTATGGTAAAATACAGAAGTGCAAAAATCGGAGATTATGCCATTTCATGCCTGTTCATGCTCCGTTACTGACAGACTGAAACAGCAAATGCAAGAACCTTTCCTTACCGATCACCAGTTCTACAAATCAGGTGCAACATCCACCTACACAAGTCCAGCTGCACCCATCTCCAAATGCATCTTGAAAACTAAGGAAACATGGTATTTTGCTCCTTTCTGTGCTAACTTTGCCTTCCAGGAACATGCAAAAGAACTTTCCACATCTTGCCTCTAGCATTGTAGCAAGAGTGATGACTGCATAAAGAGAGCAGAGAGCACCCCAGATGTAAGCCCAATTACACAGGCTTGACAGTCCAAAGAGCATCTACAGGGATAACTTAATGTCTTGATCTAGTGATGAACCACTGAATGTTGACAATTACTAGCAAACCTCATTAAAAATTGTAAAAATTGGTCATTCTTTAGGAAGAGAAAGAAGGACAGGGACAGCATCTGGCTCTGGACCAACCCAAGGCATATGACAATCCAGTAACTGCAAGGCTCTGCACTCCTTCAGCTGCCAGTGGGAACCCAAGCAGCTTCATCTGGCTGTGGGGATGCCTTCAGGAAACAGGCACAGGGCTCCACTTGGTCTCTACAGCAGCATCTATAGCACTGAAGTGTTCTGTTTGTACAGTGGGAGCATATTTCTGTATGGATAAAGCAGTCCTTGGCTACAAAGTTGGTGACTTGAAACTGTGGGCATTGTAAAGGGCTGGGAGAAGGGAAGAGAAGGGCTGTTCCACCAGAGCAACACTGTGGGAAGCTAGACACCAGATGCCAGTGTGGTCTGGGAATACAAACCCAGAGCCTTAGCAGTGCTCACTAAAATTCCTATTTCTACTGCAGGAAGAATTATGGACTAGTTTTTTACAGCAGTTAATTTAAGTGTGCAGTTCTGAGTAACTTGATTTTTTATTTAAATAAACCAGCATTCTCCCTGCCAGTGATTCCTTCTTCTCCAATATAATGTAAATAACTCTTTATACATTTAATTTTTATGGTCTCACTGATTATGTCTTACACTTTCCTTCAACAGCAAAAATTATTCATAAATAAGAATACATTTTCCCAGCAAAAGGAGGATGTTTAGATTATTTTTTCCTCCACCTTTTCCCACACCTTTACATTGTGTGACAATTACCCACTCACTGGACTCCTGCTGCTGGAACAATTTTATGATTTTATTTCCTTGCACTTCTAAAGCTCAGAGGGGAAGAAACCCAGTGCAATGTACTGGGATACCTGTGAACTCAGTTCTGCCAGTGGCCAGCAAGGACAAGAGCCCTGTGCATGGGAATTGTGCCAATCCAGGCTCCTTCCCAGGGAATGCTGTGTGCACAGAGCAGCACAATTTCAGAAATTAGTTTCCTGGCACTTCCACAGAGAAACTGTCTCCTGTCCACAGGCCATTATTGTGAATAATTATGAAATTTGAGGCCACCCAGAACACATCAAGCCTAGAACTCTTTATCCCTAATATTCATATGTACCAGTGACTACAAATGTTCCCAGAGACAGATGACACATAGAGGCCTCAAGGAAACATTGGGCAGCAGTTTCAGCACATCTAATTCTGTGTGTGCAAACTTCTTGCAGTTGTGTACAATTTTTGTGCTAAACAGTATAAAATTAATGCAAAACTAGAGAGCGCTGTGCTATTAGTCCCCACCCTGGTAATCATTAGCTTCTTTGAAAGGCTCTAACACCGACAGGCATATTTTAACTTCAAGCCATCACACATTTTCATACCAACATACATAATGTTTTCAGGAAGTTTATATTAGAGCACGATAATAAATAATTTGCGCCGAAAGCTTCCCTGATCACTGCACAGAAACACTTGCGTGGATACAAGAAGACAGACTGGCAAGCCCAAGCTTAACTGCTGTAGGCAGGACTGGGAAAGCCTGTAAGAGTAAATAATGGAGAGATGTGGGAGACACCCTGACACCCCAGCCTCAGGTGAGATGGAAAAGTGGCTTTTACCTGGCAGTGGGACAGGTCACCTTACAGAACACTCTGCTGAGCCCTGGTGAGCTTCAAGCGACCAGTGCTCAGGGAGCTGGGTCCCATCTAACTGGTGGGGTCTTGACAGCATGTGCCAAAACCTCAACAGAAGAAGTTTTCCTTCCTCTCCACATCTTGCTGCAGCACCTCTCTGGCAGAACAGATCTGGGGAAAAAAAAAGAGGAAAAATAAAAACGACAAGCTCTGCTATCAGTGTAGCTACAGAGACATTTATAAACCAGCACAGAAAGGGGAGATGCTTTTAAAGCCTTTCGACTCTTGCAGTCCTGCCAAGAAGTGGGAATGGGAAAGGGCTGATCGTATTTATTCCCACACAGAATCCCCCACCCACCAGGCTGAGTGTCTTTCAAGGAAACCAAACATTTTCTACTGCCCATAATGAAGCTTACACCTAAAATCAGAAGGGAACAAGAGAAAGGGCTTTTCAGTTGTGTCCAGCAGTCCTGTCACAGCCCAAACCCAGTGCTCTGTGTGGCTCAGAAGCACAGAGCACAGCAGCGGGAGGGCAGCGAGCGCTGCAGGGCGGGAGGCTCAGCTGGGAGCCAGAGAGGCGTGTGCCGGCTCCACGGGGTGCCTGCATCCCAGCCCGGGAATTTATTCACTGCCTTGGAGAATTTTCTGCCTAATTAACAAACTAGATCGGGGTTTTCTTTGTTTTCCAGACCACCAGGTCACAGACCAAAGAAGCTCCCTTTGCCTCTTACCCTGACTCCACTTCTATAGCCACTGCTATTCCCAGGGAAGCATCGAGCATGTTCTAAACATACCCAGTGCTTTCTTTATCTCCCAGTGCACATTGGCTTTATCCTGAGGTGGTTGTTTTCCCTGGCTGAGTGGAGGATATGTCTACACAACATGGGAATGTGCAACATGTGGCATGAACATGATCTGATGGCCCAAAAGGACTATGACCAGAAAGGCACAATGGAAAAGATGCCTATATGGAAGGTCATCACTTTTCAAGAAAACCTGAGATCAGGTCCAGGAAGCTGCCTTGTCTGCAGGAGTACAGATCAACCCCTGAAGCTCTTCCAAGTGGGTCCCTGCATGGAGAAGCAGCACCAGCTGCCTGCCCATCATGCCCCTGGTTGTGCTGCTGCCACCTCCTTCCTGCACACCCATAAAGACTGAACAAGGCAAAAGGACCAAGAGGTTAAAACCACTCCAGCAACAGCTGTGTTGGATTATAGCATGGAAGATGTTCTCACTTAGATCAGTGTAAATCAGAAAAGCCTCCACTGACAAAGAGGCAGCCAAGTCTGTCGGGGTGAACAAGGCTGGAATCAAACTGACAACAATTAGAACTCTCTCGCTATTTTTCTCCTCCGCTCCAGTTGTTTACCTCTGCCTCCCTGCCTGCTCTCTGCTTCTGACATGGCAACTAAAACGTATTTGTTCACAGTCTCATGAATCCTTTCTTCAGAGCCTCCCTTGAAATGTTCCGATTTCAGATGGTCACAGGGTTTTGCCTTCAGATTTCAAGCTCCTCAGGGCAGAAACAATGTCAAATCAGGGTGAAGCATCCTGCATGCTAATGAGGCCACAGAAACAGTAACTGTACATACAGTTAACACATCTTTTCTAATCCACATCCTTGAAGCATTTTGTAATCCAAACTGCCAAGAATCAGGGGCAGAAAGAGCAGGGGTGTCTCGATCCTTCCATTAGGTTTTACAGCTAACAAAGTACTTTTTCTGGTGTGCTACAGCATATCCAACTCAAGCACGGCCATATGCTGTGCTCTGTAATCAAGAGATCTTTCTTCCCCTCTGCCACACATCTTAAATCACTGGTTTCAGTCACTTACAATGTGCTGCTCCCTGGAAAAAGTTAATAAGACTCCATAAAAAGCCTGTACTATTACAACTTCTGGCAGTGGCCCATATACACCAATCACCTCGATACAGGATTTTTGGCAGGTATTTATGCTTAATTTTCTACTTAAACAGCTATTTTATTAAGAATCCACATGTAGTTGCTTGACATTTCACTTGACCATGGATGAACTTTGGACAGACAGCTCCTCTTGCAGTGGGTGTTGGGCTCAGCACAGACACATAGGACGGCAGCACCCAGATATCACATCCTCCTGCTCCAAAGGATGGAGAGCGGGAGATCATCCATGGGGCTGCACAAAGTCCACCCCAACATGACATCATGACTTTAGATAGACATGATGAGCAATACTTCACTGAATTATTCAGGGTTTTAGGATGCACAGCTGAAGCCTTCCAGCCTTCCAGACAGCAGACATTCAGCGAACTCATGTGCTGCTGAGGTGACCTTTTCTATTCCCCTGAGTTCATCCTCACCATTTCAAATGTTAGCACTTTAATAACAAAATCTAACACACGCCAACAGTTCAAAGGTGAAAAGCATTTTACAACAGAATGAAAATCATAACAGTGTTCAGGAGACTCAAAATGACTCATTTCCCGGGGGGAAATTATTGGTATTCCCTCTCCAGCAACTCTGCTGGTGTCAGTGTCATTAAAAAGAGGGAGTGGGAAGACAGATAAACAAAGTCTTAAAAAGCAAATACGTTCTAACTAGTGGTTGTCACCACACTTAATAATTAGGGTACTAATTAAGAGGGTAAGTAACACACTAGCTATTAGCTTCTAGTAATTAGTGTTTTTTCTCTAGATAATAACAAGCTGAAAAGAAAACAGAAAGACCTGAATCCATTTCACCATTCACCCCGTCCACACCGTGAAAACCTATTACACACATTAATCATGAGCACCACAAAGCAATACTTTCACATTTTTCAGAATCCTGTGGCTCAGCATTTCAACACGTGACTTTTTACATGCACAGACTGGACCTTGATGCTGTCTAATGGGGTTACCTTTATGTGCACAAGTCATAAGGACCACAGCTTGGGAAAGCAATTAGCTATCTGGTTGGGTTTGACTAGTTATGCAGAAAAGAAGATGCTTGAGTTATATGAATTGGGTTAAATAAGTGATAAAGGATTTGAAATCTTTAATTTCTGCTTTTATGGAGAGAAATTATCAGATGACTACTTGCTTGTACACATTGCTTTTCTTTTGCTGGTTTCAGGGGCTTTATTAAGATGATAAAAATACTTAATACTGAGCTACATTCTGCGTGTTTGCTTTTAAAATAAATCCTTAAGTGGGTGTAATTTAGGCTGTGGGTAGATTAATATTCTCAGATTTGCCCATGGGTAAGAATATCCATGCAGTCATATTAGCTACAACAAATCAATGATGTAAAATGCATTGTCTCGCTAGAGCACCTTTCTTTTCCCAGAAGATCCATCGAAGGACTGTGTCGCTGGACACGATGCAGAGGTGTTAGATACCACTGAAATAGTCCTGCCTGGGGTAAGAGAAACAACCACTCTAGCTAGCAAAGTTACACACCTGTGATGAAGGACAATGAAGAAAACATTCCATCTCGCGTTGCTTTTAGGTTTACCTCGTACATGTAGCCCAGGAATGGTTCTCTCACTGCTGCTGTCTTCAGTGAACTGCACTTTCCTTGACTTTTAGAAAAAACACAACATTTGAAACAATGAAATCGAGAGTTATTGTCTGCTAAGCCACATTCCTGTGCTCTCACGCATTTCAGTACCATTTTGTGAGCAGACACACACACGTGCACACACATTGGTCCCACTGGGGAAACAGGGTTATTTTAAAACAAACACATAACTAAGAGCAAATATGAGCAAATATGTGTTGTTTTTTTAAAAAATTGGTATTAAAAATGCATCAGTTGCTAAATTTAAAATTGTTGGTAAGTAAACAGTAGGTAGCATTATAGAGAGCCACTTCATAAAATTCTAATTATCCCTTTCCTATTTGTTGTGACATGCCCTCGCTCAGATTATGGGCTTGGACTCGTGCCCAGTCTTCTACTTGGAAAACGCAGAGTAAGCACGAGAGGTTTGTGTAACCTCCAGTTGGAGTTCTGTGCATGGTGAGGACGTTTTGTGAAGCTGCTGCACGTGAAGGGAGCTCAGGCTGTCTCGCCTGCTTCTTCTCACCCTTTCCTCACCCCACAGCAACCAGCATTTCTCCCCGTGGCACTGTCTGCCAAGTGGAGCTTCCCCAGACGCTTGTTGACAGGCCAGTGGCGATGCCTACAGAAATGCACTCCAAAATCAGTCATAAAAGGTATTTCTCTCCAGATCCACTCCACTGGACCCTGGCAGGATCCCCTCACTCAGGCCCGATGTTGTCCATGCCAGGCTGTTGGGTCAATGCAGCGTTAATCCAGTCACTGTCCTGCCCGCCCATGGGAGAGCAGCTCCTGCTGGCGTTCCCTCGTACTCTCTGGGATGTTGCAGAGGGAAATTCAAAACACCCCTTTCAAACCTTCAGAGTTTCAAGCGGAAAGTAAGGAAGAGAAAAGCACCAGTGCGTTTGAGGACATCCAGACCTATGAAGTTTCTTTCAAATGACCATGTATGTTTTTGTCCCCCCATACTTTGTGCCTGAGGTGGAGACTAAAAGACTTCCAAGTATGTTGCAGAGACAGCCTCCCCTTAATTCCATGAGCTGAGGAAGCCCAGCAACCAGGAGCTGGTGGGAGCAGTGCACTGGCCATCCCCAGGGCTCCGTGACTGGTACAATGTGATGGGCATTAAGGACACACGTGGTAATAACCATTCTGTCAGCTCTAACACAGCGTTGTGTGTTTAACCTCCAGGCTATTACCATTATCCAGCTTAGCCAAATGAATGTAGTGGAAAAACATTTACAGTGGCTGGAGGATTAATCTTCTGAATGATGCATAGATTTTAGAGAAATGCCTTTGATTTATATAATGCTATACTAGGGGATATAATTTCAATTAGTAATTGCTAATTTTGATTTAGTATGTTACGTACTGGATACAGCAGGTTTATTATGGTTATATTACCTAATTTATTAAGATTTATATTTACTCTAATGGGAATATATATTAATCAATAGATGCACTGATTAACTAGGGAATATTAACTATACTGCAACTCTGGAATAACACAATCAAGCCAGTAACAGACACAGAGTATTGTCAGATGCTGTGACTGATATATCTCATTCTGAATTTTACCCTGGAATAAATACAAAAAATAGGCAATGATTATCAGCTTCATAAATTAATATATCTGTTGTAACAGGCAGTATGTCAGATGCAGTGGCTAAGCTACTTGCCCAGAGAGTCCAATTCTTCTCCAAGTGGATGATTTATATATTTTAATATGAAATGTATCACTCACGAAAACAGCTTTTTTCACTATGTGGTATATAAATTCCACTTGTCAAGTACATTTTGATACTGTAATATATCCCATTGTCTTGCTTCTTTCAGGGGAGTCTGTTTCTAATTCTTTACATGCTTCCTGTGTCAGAATGATATCAATAGCATCTTTCATGATGTTAGTCTCATGATGGCTACACAAAACCTCTGCTCAGTGCTTTGCACAGAGGATTGTAAGCAGCTGAGGTGTCCCAGAGAAATCAGGACCTGGCAGTGATTCCTCACCTGCTCTGCTCCTGGCAGCAAGGGAAGCTGCTAAAGAATAAGGAATAGAGAGTTTCACCCTAAAAGACACTCTTTCCCCCAGTCTCTGATGGAAGGTGTGGGAAGCTGTAAGACCAGAGGGACAGGACCTCTAAACCACCCACAAACCCGTAGAAAGGTTGTTTGTGAGCTCATTGTGCTATTATGATTACAAAACATGTACCAGGCTAATGTGGGAATAAAGTCTCTGTTTGGCTCTTTGGTTTGAAAGAATACCTGGAAAGTTCCAGCTGTCTTTTAAAGTTTAGTTTTAGTGGCACTCCGCTGCCTTGAGGGACAGTGCTCCAGTGCTGAGAGTGGGAAAGGCCTTGTGGGATCAGCCAAGGACCCCTCCATGCACAGGCAAGTCCAGCATCCCCGGATGCTCTGCTTCTTCCAGCCTGTGAATTATTTCACATATGTAAGTCAAAAGAGCAGGACACTCCCAATGTCAGATGGAAGGAAAGCAGCCCCCGGCCGTAACAGCCATCGACAACCCCCATCACACCAGTAAGGGAAGGGTCACCCCCTTTCACCCTTCTTCCTCTTGTGACCTGCATTTCTCAGGCTCTTTTCTGCTCAGATCCATCTGCATGTCCACCCATAGGAGCTGCAGCCTGCTATGGATCTCCTGCATCTGCAGTTCCCTGAATTGACACAGCCAATTTCCTCAACCTGTAAGGACCCAAACAATGCCCCACACTCCCAAAACTTTTTTGTTTAACTGGTTCTCCAAAACCTTCACAACCTGCCTATCTCTCAACCCACAACAGTCAGGAAACACTCCTAATATCCACCTTGCATTTTCTTCACTGCAAAATTTACCCCCTTTCATCTTGCTCCTGTGGAGAAGGAGGCAGGGGACAATAGGGATACAGTCCCTTTACCTATGGGATGGTGACTGTCAGAGCTGAGACTTTTCTTTCTTGTGCTGAAACTCTGCTTTTGCTCACAGATCATTTTTTCTGACCTCTGTCTTCTTTCTAACTGCTGCCTTTCAGAATATCTCAGACTCATCCATATCTTTCTCATCCCACGTTGCTAAGATCTGGAGGCAAATTCAGACATAGACATTACCAGTTCTAGCTGAAGGAAAGTAACATTTTCTGATGTGGATTGGATACATTCAACAGCACATCCCAGGATGACACATGCCACAATGCACCACTTATTGGTCTATATTTAGTCTGAGGTACAGGTTTTCTGTCCCTTTTATGCCTAGCAGCATTTTTCCCTTTTGTGCTTGGGAGCTGATATATCACTTTTATCTCTACAGAGTCAACCTCAGCACCCCATGGACAGCACTGGAGCACCCTACCATGAGAAAAGGGATGCCAAGGAGGTGGCCAATGAGATATGACCCAGATCAAGGTTCCTATACACCATTCACACCCCATCAGCACCCCTCCGAGCAGCAAAGCTGCTCCATGGAGGGTGCTGTGGCTAATGAGAATCCAGGTCATTTTGTCTGGGATGAGAGGGGAGAGCAGACATTTGGCTGAATCTTGGATGATAGACAACATGCAGAGGACCTACTGTACCAAAAGGGGAAAAGGAATTGTCACCTGTGGACATCGGTGATTGTAAATCATGTCAATGGCAGAGGGTCTCTCTCAGCTGAGACCAAAAACAGGACTCGCAGCTCAGAAGTAACAGGAAAACTTTGGAGAAATGCAAGAGAGGGCAGATGACTTTTTGATTACCAAAATCAAACTCCTCAACTCCTCTTCTCCAAAGCAGAACTCGAGAAGACAAAATGTGTTAATCTACAGGAATTCCAGGGCCAAGCGTGCCAGAAAAGCCGCTGTTTGCAGAGTAAGCAAAAGCATTACTGAGCACATGAAGAGCACATGCAGCAGAGGAAAGCAGAGGCCAGTTCCAGCAATGAAAAACATTAAAAAACCAGCTCCAGAGTATAGATTTGAAAACCGTATGCAGGTTTCTAAATAACCAGCCCAATTTTTCTGATGTGTTGAGGGCTGACTAGTTCCCTCTGAAATCAATAAGGGAATGTTGATTGCCTGGTACTTTTGAAAATCAGGCCAACTCTTCAGGAGCATAAGCAGGGGCCTGAAATGCCTGATTATGCCCCATTTGAAGTCTGAGCCTCGATACACAGCATTGTGCCTGCTGTTCAGAAACATGTCTCTCCACATGCACATCCTCTGCGAGGATGAAAGCAGAACCCTCGTGCCACAATCAGACTGGGCATAGAAACCTCTCTTTCACCACCACACACTCCACCCCCCTTATTAAATTGAATATACCAGCTGCAATTATGAAAGAGGAAAAACCTTTCATAGATGCTGCAGCACATCATCAAACACTGTATATAATTCAGAGATAAAGGTAATGGAAACTTAAATCTGCAGGTAAATAAAAGCTGCGTATAACTGTGACCTGTCCTAATCTACTCACAGGCAGAAAGTAAGCCAAGGGTGAGGAAAGGGCAAGGCAAACAGAAAGTTAACGACAAGCCTGAGAGAATATATTTCCTAATCAAATAAACCCTCCAAACATTGGCTGTGAAGCTTTATCTTTCTAGTGCTGGCTACTGACATGCCTCAATGAGCATTTTGGATCCGGGGCAGGTCCTTCTTCCCTTCATTACCGTTCCATGCCCAACAGCAGCATTGGAAAACGTGCTGTGTCCTTCCACGAGCACCTTCCCACCTGATGCAAACTCTGGCACCCACAAGCAGTGATTTACTGCTGAATCACACAAGAAAACTGACTCTATCCTTTATAAATTCATAAATCCCGAGTAGGACAGTTTTCCCATTATGGCTCAGTATTGTTTCAGTGTGTCACCCCCATTGCTGAAGGAGAGACAATAAATCCTGAGGCTGTGAAATCCATTGTATTTATATACGAGGCTGCTTTTGGTCTCCATTTCCCAGCCACAAATAAACTGAGATCTTTTGAGTTTGCCACAGGGATATTTATAGGTTGCAAATGGTGACACATTAAATCAGTTGGCTTCTATATTTTCTCTGGGACATTTTATTGTTTCCTGTAAGACAACAAATACTTTTCCCATCCGACAGATTCTTTTCCATGTGGAAAAACTCTGGAGGAGCTTAGGTTTTCTTCACACTCTTCCTTTTACTTATGAGGCCCTGATTTATACATGCACAGTCTTGCCCTCCTTGCAGCAGACAGAAACAGCATGAGAAACTGTTTTTATTATAATGGCTTTTTTGTTTGTCCCTTTTCTATCTTCTACCTTCTAATCCCTCTCCTTGAAGTTACTTAGATAACATAATCACAGAAATGCCTATTATACATTTATAATAACGATAAGTCAAAGTAGTTTTGAGAGTTTTGGGCAGTACCATTGTATCTGGGACGTGGTCCTGGGCCAGGACCAGAGGTGTTAGACACAGTCCCATCACGAAACGAGGATTTTCACAAACCCAGCCACCACACGGTATAAACCCGCAAGTTTTACAGGAGCTGCAGCCAGATACACTCCTCTGGTCCCAAAAAGTTGATTATCAATAGTTTTAGAGGACCACATGAGGGAACAACATCTCCCCGCAAAAAACACTCAAAAAGTTAAGTAGATAATTAAGCCCATGGAACTCACCCGAGCTGTGTGTGAGCTGAGCCAAGGGAACTTCACCCTTTCTAAATCGAACCAAAAAGTGTGGTGGGGAATGGAGGCATCTGTAAATTTAAACCAGAAAGAGAAGATTAAAAACCAACACAGACTGTATCAGTAGCTAACCTGATGGAAACACCAGCAAAATAAATTAATATCTTTTCTTGTTTAATCTCCTACCAATTATGTCTTTAATTAGAGGACATTCAAAAGAGAGGATCTATTTGTACACTGTGTATCCTTTGGGATACCAATATCAGTGTCAGGTAGTGTGCATGGACTGGCCTGTGGTAGTGTGGGACACATACAACCTCCTGAAGAACAAAAAACCCCTTTGGATTCTTTATTTTTTTCCCTGGCGTGGCTGTGCTGCCAAAAGGACATATCAGGATTTTCCTCAAGTTCAGCTCCACACTGGGGCAGTTTTGCAGCAATCCTGCAACTGCAGCTGTATCAGCAAGACTAATTCACTGGGTGCTGACGAAAAACTTAAGTGTTTGAAAAGTGACACTTTTTTTTTTTTTAAATTTCTTTTCATTCACATGCACTAAAAGACTTGAAACAAATCTTGCTTACTGCTGAAACAGCTTTATGTCCAAATTACTAAAATATGAGAAACGCATTGTTGGATAGTGTAGCTTATCCTTCTGCTTTGACTTATTTACTACTTTTCTGCAATACTTTGTAAACCTTACAAATAATTCCATAACTCTCTGCCATCATTTTTCTACACACAAATTTTGGTGTGGAGATCTTCCCTTTTCTGTATACAGGCTTGAGCTGGATGTCTAAAGAATATCTAAAACACCAACACAGACATATCTGTCAAAAAAGAAGGCAAAAATCACTATAATTTCTTCTGCATCTGTCAACCAGAGCTCCACATTATAGAGGGCATTAGTGGCAAGAGCAGGAGGAGAAATACAGGGTGCAGGATGTGCTCAGGTTAAGTGAGAAGTGATTAACATGTTTTCCCAGTCAGATTCTGACTGGTTTGAAGCTCTAGTAATCTTCTGGTATTTGATTAATCTCTTTATTTCTAGAGCAGTGGCTGTAAAGATCAGAATTTAGACAGGACTACAAATGATGCAAGATTAGCAGGCCTCGAACTCCTCATATCAAGGATAAGCTGCTAACAGGGTATAAATAGGTGCAGCCACACAGGGGGCCAAGAAACACTGAAGATACTGAACAAGGAGCAGCATCACACACCCAGGCTCCAACAGATTGTGCCATAGGAGTGAGGTGTAGAGGGCTCCCCTTCCCTGGCCAGAGGTTCCCAGCTCTGCACTGGGAAGGACAGCAGGAAAAAAAGAGAAAAAATAATAAAGGGGAAGCTGAAACAGCGGCCTGATCTACCAGGTGATGTTCTGTGCTGTAGACAAGATGGTTGTGCTGTAATTTAGTTTAGCCCAGGACATAACCCACAGAGAAAGTCACAGGAGATTGTTCAAGCTTCTGGTCCCACAAGGCCCATCACTCCAGTTATCATCCAAAGTGTCCAGGCCAGCTGTTCCTTTTATATCCCTGCTTCTTTCCCAGATGCACATAGAAACATGCAGACAGCAGGGGCTCAGCACCTCTGCCTCCCCTTTATCCTTTGCCTCTCCAGTTGTCAGGGCATCTCCAGTTGCAGCAGATGCACAGAGTAAATGCCTGGCCCAAAAAGGGGCAGGCAAAGGGAATGCAGCTGGAATTTTGGACTGGCTTTTTAGCCACATCCTTCCCAGAGACAGCGCAGGTGCCTTCACATGTTCTAATTGCAGACTTAAAAATCCTAACCCCGCCTCCCGAAAGTCAAGTGAAATTAGCTATTCTGTAAAGCTCAAAATCACAGCAATTAGACTTAACTCACTTTTAAAGTCCCCACTAGTGACTGATCTCTGCAGGAGAAGTGCTTTTATTTCACTCTGATTTTCAGGTATTTGTAGAGTACAACAATAGCAGGTGGAAGGCACAGGGAGCTTTGTACCAAAAATACTTTGCACATGTGCTGTCCTGTTCGGCTCCCACGGAAATCCCATGTTTAGATAAAGATGTTGTGATAAAGAGGCAAAATGATCTGTTGCAGGTAGAGAAACACACTGCTGGAAGCCCGGGGAGATGACAGGGACGAGTCTCCAGAGCTGCAGTGCTGTGCCTGGAGCACGACCTCTTTGCTACACGGATGGGGGAAAGGTTGCTTTCCTTGCCCTGCCTCGAAGCAGCTGATTTGAACACCACCACATCTCTTCACACGGACAAGAAATTAGGTCAAAACTTTCTAGGAAATTTCTGCTGCCTGTTTTTAGAACACAGTTCAAAAGATCAAAGGAGAGGAATTCTATAGAAACCCCTGTGCAACCGTGTGTGGAAACGAAGCATTAACGGCAAGAAATCTTGTGCCTGAGCACCGCTGAGCTGACATCCAGGGGCTTACCTGGAAAAAAACCTCAGCACAGCTCTGCAGCGGCTGAATGGAAGGCAAAGAAAGCAAGTAAACTTAAAACAACCCTTCCACCAGCGCCCCCCGAAGGACAGAATCGTCGTTCGTTCCATTAGCGTCATGGAATCCTTCCTCCCTTCTCCCAGCTCCACCAGCAACTTGGCTCCAAAGAGCCTCTTCAGGCTTTTACCAACAGTAACAAATCTTGCCCGAGCAGTGGAGTTTTTATCAGTAGTTAGAGCTCCTCACTTGTACTCAGTATTAAATTGTTCTTCCTTCTAAAGCACTATTTTGATTAGGTGATCTCTTCCCTGAGAAAAAAACAACACACTTAGGGCCAGAATTTTAAAAAGCTATTAGACTCCTGCTTAATTTAAATGCATAACAGCAGGCAACTCAGCCTAATTCTCTACTTGAGCACAGAGTCTCCTGATTTATACACACAAGTGGAATAGCTTTTGCAGATGCATATTTTGCCATTTGCTTTATCCTCCTTGTGTTTTAATAACTTACCTTTACTTATGATTTTCTCAATTCAGGCTTCAATTAGACAAACAATCATTTGGGACACAGCCTGCATTGACCAACTTCCTCCAGGGGCTTTGAAAATAGTGCTCACTGGACTCCTTTTATCCTAAGTCACCTTATGGTGTAGTGGGGCAGCCCTACATCTTAGAGAGAAATCTGGGTCTTGTTGTGAGTCAAGAGGGCAAGGGGAGAGCCGAGGGTTTAACTCCACACATCAGAAACTCCTTCCAAACATCCAGAGGGAACACTGAATCACATACTAAGACAACTTTTACCACTGATAAATCTTCTTGCAATTTCCACACTGATCTCTCCGTAGATTCCTTTGATTTATGAGGTCATTTGCCTGTTGACAACTGATTGAATTAGCTATTCTAGAAGAGCATTTTTGTCCCAGAGCAGGAAAGGGGTTTTTAACTCATTTTTGATAGCTGGAGTTGAAACAAGTGGTTGGTATATGCAGCTCATCTCTATATGACGGATAAATTTCAAAACGTTCCAGAGACAACTTTCTACAGAAGATTCAAGAGAGACAAAGAACTTCTTGATCCATAAATAGTGGGTTTTTTGCACAGAGGAGAATATCAGTTTGCAGGGATGTACTATCAGATAGCATTTCCTAAGCATACAATTACCGCTGATTGTAATTTATACTGGAATATAGCTTGGCCAGCACCAGTTTCCAAAATATTTCCACCTGATCACGCAATTCTTTCTGAAAGGACACGAGAAAATTAAGCTCCTATTGAGAATGAAATTACCTCCTGAGGATACAGAAGGTGTCCCCGCCCATAATAGGGGGGTTGAAATTAGACGATTTTTAAGGTCCTTTCCAACCCAAAGCATTCTGTGATTCCGTGATTCTGTAAAATTATGTTATTTAAGTTTTTATTTCATTTGATAGTGTATTACCTCTCTTGAGACATCAGTTTATTCTGTCATGAGTATTTTCAGTGCAGTTTTTTCTAGACAAACAGTTCTTTGCAATACAATTTTTTTTTTTTCTGGCATTGATTGCCTGATTATTTTTTTTTTTCTGGGTTCACAGCTCATTCTCAAGGCCAAAACTCCACAGGCAGGATTTCTATCAATTTTAGCTGGAGTTCTCACCTGATTAGAAGCTGCAGCAAAAAGTCTTATGATCACACCCGGAGCGTGAGGTTTCAGCTTCCCCTGACACGTGACTAGTTCCAGATACGATTTCAGTCCAAAGTTTTCCTTGCCAGTTGGAATTAAAACCCAGTTCATTTTCAAAATTCCCTGTAAAGGAGAAGACATTGAAATAAAAATGGGGGGAGAAAGAAAATAAAAATCCCCCCATATAAATATTGTGGTAATTTGAAACAGTTTTTCACTTGATTGTTTATTTTTCGTGTTTGACCTGACTGTATGACACAGCAGGAACAGCATTGCTTTCCAGTCGCAGCATCTAATCACGGAATAAAAATATTTCTTGATAATGCATAACAGTTTTCCTGCGCTGAAAATAATGTTCATCTGCCTGCAAGGTTTAAAGTAAATAAAAATGAAATACACTATTGGGATTAGATCGTGTGAGCTGATTGCAAATGCTGGCGTGGTTTGACATGTAACAGCCCACAGTCCTGGTATTAGCAGGCTGTGAAATCATATAAAAATGAAAAGAACCCAGGACTAAAAATAATGAGTTTCAAAAGAAAAACGCACTTTTTGATCATATCTCAAAAAGGAACTTTCTGCTCTGCATTTTGTCCCACACCACTTTTGGGGCTGTTAAGAAGGAGCCTTTTCACCAACAGCACTAATTAGCGCTGTGTTTTAACCTGGCAAAACACCACAGAGCCCTTCACTCCCACCATGGGGTGGGGGGAGAAGTAAAAAAAGGTAAAGCAGTTTTCTAGTTTAATAGGTCAGAAAGGGAGGGAAAAACAATAATACTGATAAAATAATATACCAAACAAGTGATGCCCGGTGCAAGTGCTCACCCCCCACTGGCTGCTGCCCAGCCACCCCCGAGCAGAGGCTGCCACCCCACGGGCCAACTCCCTTGTTTTTTGTTCAGCATGATGCCACATGGTCTGGAATATCATTTTTGCAGTCAGGGTCAGCTGTCCTGGCTGTGTCCCCTCCCAGCTTCCTGTGCCCCCCTGCCTCCTGGTGGGGTGAGAAGATGAAAAAATCTCTGACTGTGCAAGCCCTGCTCAGCAACAACTAATACATCAGTGGGTTATCAGTGTTATTCCCATCCACAATCCAAAACACAGCACTGTACCAGCTACTAGGAAGAAAACTATCCCAGCTGAAATCAGGACATTAGTCACTGATCTCTTTGCAGACCAAGCCTAGCCCGCCCAAAATCTGGCAGGTAGCTCATCCCTGGCTCTGTTGGCTTCTTCAGCTTCCCCTCATGTCAGCCACTGTTCAGTGTCTGTCAGAGCTCAGCTGGTGAAGTTTCATATCAACTCCAGCCACAGTTTAGCTCCACCACATGCCCATGTTGTGACCGAACTGGTGACACAACCCCACTGGTGGTCGGAAATCCTGCTGAGGCAGCTGAGATGCTGAGGATCAGGAAACCAGGGCCACTGATGGACACGACACTGTAGGTGAGGACTGGCCCAGAGCTGGTAGCTGCTGCAGACTGGGTGGATCCAGCCCCTTGGGTCTGGATCAGGTCGCTTCCGTCTCTTTGGACAGCCTGCACTGCATGGGGCACCCCAGAACAGCTCTTGGGGCTGCTCTACCTCTGCCTGTTCCCTACCCAGATGTTCAGCAGGTGAAGATGGGCAGTTGTCAGTCTCTGAATCCTTTTGCAGTCCGTGCTCTTAAAGAGTTAAATCATTTCACTGTATCTGTGAAAAGCACCTGTTGGCCCTACAGCATGGGCAAGGAACAAGGAAGAGAAATAATGATGGAAACTGCCTCAAATGGAAACAATGTGTCTAATGATCAACAGTACTCTGAAATCACTACAACTGAAAATACGTTTTCCTTCCACTGAATACTCAATTCATCATAATGAACTTCAATTGCAGTGGCTCCCAGGTACTTTCTCCTAGCTGAGACTTTTAGACAATGTCTGAGTTACAACATTCCCATGGAGGTCTTATGGAGTTACAGTCCTATTCCCTAATGCCAGCTTTTGGGATGGATGTAGTTTGTCATAAAATTTGTCATGGATTTCTTTGGAGGTATTTCTCCTTGAGGTATTAAAACAGTTTCTCATCTTGCAAAGAACACATACAGAGAATTCTTGTTTCACAGACTCTTGAAGTGTTTTCCGTGGAAATGATTCAAACTTTTTAAACGTGACACAGAAGTCTCTGGTTTCATGGGTCTGGATATAAAACAAACTGGAAGCTACAGAGACCTGCTGCCTGACATCAAAGGAAACAATTAGGTTTCATGAGCTAAATGGAACTGGCCATGTCTGTCAGCTGAGGGCGTAGCAGGAGAATACCCAGTAGCTGAAGGAGCTTGTTTGGACAGACAGTCATTTCCCACCTGCACTGACCAAAGGCTCCAGCACTATGGGAATAAAGGTCCTCAGCCTGAACAGCCACATTACAGGGAGCCAACAGAAAAGAGTCAGTCCAGAATATCTCTGTAGGATAAAATGGAAACAGACTCTTTTAAAACCTTTGCATTCTCTCTCATGTCAGAAACACTCCATCAATGTTCTGCAAAAGCACACAAAGTCATTTGGTTTGAAAAGCATCCCATTAGTACATTCTGACTTTCCAACATGAATTTTTCCAAAATGATCATTTTTATGCATGCAGATACTTCAAAGGGAGAGATTAGAAGAAACAACACTTCTTATCCCTCCCCTATTTCATCTATCACCAGGATGGTAATCTTTAATACCGACTGCAACTTCCACTTCAGCCAGCACTGAAGCAAATGAGTATTATCTGCTGAGCAACATCATTATTTCAGCAGCAGCATCTCAGTATTGTTTGGAAGCTCCTGGTCAAGGCGCTGCTTCTGCCTTGAGCCTGGTCAGTGCATTAGCCCTGGCAAGACAACAGCAGGAGTCACACGAGCAAAGGTCCTCAGAAATGGAAATTACTCCATGAGCTTTTAATGCAAGTAAGAAGAGGTCAGTCAAAATAAGCACCCACAGAAAACTAAATGGAAGTGAAATACGGAATCAGATGATAAAATATAGCTCAGTTTTATACACCCTGATGCTCACATGCATTTATTTCTAACACCCAAGGACAACAGTATGGAAACATCAGCCGAAGCAGCTGGTTTGCACTTGGCTTCCTGTCTGTAGCGATACCTCTCAAGCACGAAGATCTCAGAAGGTAACATGATGGCTTGAATCATCAGAACTTCAAAATATTTTCATTAATTAACATCACAGTCCTATAGGCATCATTGACTGAAGTAACTTATTAGCTTACAAAACCTGAAACCTGCCCTTCCAGCAGCCTCTCCTCTTCTCCCTGCCTCATTCCTCTTGAACAATTACAAAGGATGACTGGACTGGAGCAATGTTGGGGCATGGAGAGAAGCCACTCCTGTGTCCTGCTAATAAGCTATGAGCCAACTTTCCTGCAGGTGCACATGGAACTGTTAAACAAAGGAAATAAGAGCACCACGCTGGCAGAGCTCTCCTTTGGAGAGGTCACAAACCACTCGCCTTTCCAGCAGGTGAAAATCATGGCAAGGGAAGGGGGCTTAGCACCTGCAAAAATACTGACTGCTTGTGGTGAATATATAAGCATTTATTTTCATGAGCCAGATAATTGGGTCCTTGGGAAGCAAACTAACAAGAGGAAGAAAATGTCTAAAATTCAGATTTTCCTTTAAGCCACTCACTTTTTGCCAGCAATCATTTTATATAAGAACAGTGACTGAGCGCAGATGCAATTGTGGTTGTCCTGTCAACCAAGCAGCTGTATTCTTGGGTTCTATTCCTCTCTAAGGGGCATAATTTCCCAGAGATCACGGTGTCAGAGCAGTAGCACCTTTTACTGTAATCTCTTTTTTTCACCTCTTCTTTCTCTCTGCACCCACTGAAATCTCTGTGAACACCTAAAAATATGTATGACTTGGCAGATCCACGCTGGGGCTCCTCATACATCAGCAGTCTGCCTAAGGCATTGTGTCCAAAAGCTGAACATCATTATAAGTTATCCAGCTAGCTGATAAAATGTTACTTCATTTTTGTTTCCATGCATTGATTTCCCCCTTGATGTGACAGCCCAATCTCCCGCTCACTCACTGTCAGCCGCTGTTTCGCGTTTGATGCTGACATTCAGTCACTCAGGCCTTTCAATACACACCTTCCTTAGCACTAGATGTACACTTGCTGTGGGTTTGGCATGCTGAAATTGCTCAGGAAAACTTTCTTGCTTCGGTTTAAAAATAATCTACAGTATTTCTTCATTGTTTAAGGAGATCATTTCCCCTTGGAGAATGGCAGCGTGCTGTCTTTTATATGTATGCTGCACATTGCAAACAAATACCTACTACCTATTTATGTTGTATATACACCGGTATTTTATGCCCTTTATATATATAACACCAAAATCTGCAGTGACCACACGCAGTCACTATGGATCCCTGAGCACCTGAGATGAGGAATCTGCACTCAGTTGCTTGCCCCAAGTCCCAGTAAGTGCCCAGCGTCACCCCTGATGTCTCTAAAATTCCCCAGCAGAAAAGATGTGCTTTCCTTCCTCAGCTAAACTCCCCATCCAGCTCCAGGCTCATGTTTTTGCTGGGATTCAAGCTGGCAAACTTGGAGGCACTGAAAATCACCTGCAGGTAATCGCATCTTCAAAGAAAATCAACATTCATGGACTGAACATAGTGTATTTGTTTGATTTGATGTCTCAATTCTTCGCAGAAAACCGGGAATGCGTAAAGCACTGATGTTTTGATTGCCAGGGCTGACTGTTCTCTGCATTGTAAAGTTGGCCTGATGTGTTAGAGCATCACACCCAGACTTTTGAGTGATGATTTTTCTCATAGCTACTGATGGTCCTTCCTTGAGCTTTTCATCTGAGTAAAGCTTTTGAAATGGTCTTTCTTTCCACACCCAGTAATCCCAGCCAAACGATTCCCTGAACTGTTAAAGCTATCCTTATTTTTTATATATATATAATATATATACAAGGGTATGGGCACCTGAAGACCAGACTCAGTTGGGCTGCTGAGTTCAATTATCCACCACTGGGAAAGCACCAACATCAAGTGCTGTCTTAAAAAAAAAAACAAAAAAAAAAACAAAAGAAAACACACATCGACAACATCAACAACCACAAACATTTTAAAGGAGGAGCAGGTGCTTCCACTCCTGTTGCCCACCTTGACATACCTTAAAAAGCTGCATTTATATAGATAAACACAGAACCAGTTTAAGATTGTTCATTGCTCTATATTGCATTTTCTAAACTTTTTGTAACATTCAGAAATCTTTCATAAGGAAAAAAGTAAATTGAACTTTATCCTATAAATCTCACAATAAATGCTTTAGGTGAGTTCTGATCACTCTCTGCTCCTTAAGGGGCACTTTTCACACCCCAGTGATAACTCCTACACATCCCTTTCAAAATAGTGAAAGATAAATAGTGTCATGGTGAACAAACAGTAAGTGTGATTAGAAGAAACGGTTAAAGTAACTGTCAGGTCGGGAGAGCAACTTACTCAGAGTCAAGTTACAAGTATCATCATTAAACAATGATTTGTCCCTCTAACAGCACTTTTCAACATCTGAAACCACTGTCCAAATTTTAGGGTGCTTCTTGAAAAACAGATGAATGTCTAAGACTTTCTCTTAGTGGGGGTTTTTGTTGTTTTTTGGGGGTGTTTTTTAAGGTTCTGGAGTCACTTAGTACCTAAAATGTATTTGCTTTGAAGGAAAAAAAAAAAAAAAAAAAAAAGAGGCCAATTTCCCTGTAACAAACCTTTTGGAATTTTTAAGTAAGAGCATATTATATCGGACAGTTTGAATTTTGCATATGTGAGCGTGTCTCCCCTCGTTTGCACTTTCCAAATGATGTGATATGCTCAGTGTTACTCCTGTCTTACCTGTAGTCTGTAGCTACAGGTTGTTTAGGGAGAGGAAATGGCAACAGTCAGGCAAACAGCCCAAAAGTCAAATGCAATCACAGTAACCTGCTGCAGCCGCCTTTCCCTCACACAAAAACAAGCGAGGACGAGCACTGAGGTCAGACTGCCAGGACGTGGACAAGCTGAGAGCCCTCTGAGAGGTCCTGCAGTCTGCATCTGATATTTACTTTAATCCAATACAGCCTCAACTATGTGGCATTTGGCACGGCAGAAAACCCCCAGGTTTTAAAGGATGTTTTACAGGGATATGCTTCCAGTGCGGAGACAGAGGATGAACAAGAGTTCCTGTCACTGCTGCTGGCAACCAACTCAAGCAAAGGACGTGCTTGACAGCAAAACAGATTTCTATCGTGGTCCTCTCAGCCTAAGGAAAATTATATTAAAGTCTAAAACAAAGAACTGAAGGTCAGATTGCAAAACAGCTGGTACTACTAATTGTAAACAGATTTTAAGAGGGCTCCATCGATATGGACTGAGTACTTCAGAGCTTCTGACCACAAAACCAAACACTAAACTTTTCTATAAAACACTCTGATGCCTCAAGCCATGCTACAGCCTATATTAAAATAACTTTTTAATATTTCAAGGCTTTCTCAGTGCCAAGCTATTAAATGTGTAGACTGATTTCCTTAGAGCAAAATCCTTCCCCAAAAACCCAGACAGAATGTCAGTCAAAATAGTTAATTACTAACCAAAAAATCCCAGTAATTGACTGCATGGATTTTAATTTTATGAGATAGCATTATCCTTGTGAGAACTCTCCAAGCAGAGGCTGGAGAACAATAACTCCCTGAACACAAAAGCAGTTCCCAAATCACAGCAGAGACGGTAAGGTTGAATTTGACCTTGCTTGCTCCAATAAAGATTCAGGTTATGTCCATGAGAATGAGTGAGAAATAGGGAACAAAAGGGGCGACAATGAGAAGAGAAGGGTCTTTTTGAGGGGAATTTGCAAAATGCTACAGTTAAAACTACCTTGGGCCTTTCATCAGAAATGCTCTCTAGGAGGTAAACAGTTTAGCAGACAAAAAGCCACAGTTTAGTGACAAAAAGTTACTACAAAAGCACCTTAAAAGTGGTTATTAGATAGAATTCTTGCATATTCTTTCTTTCCTGCCCAGCAATAATTGGTCTCAAGCAGGGAACAGTGACAATGCCAGACCTCCACACCGGGTGACAGATATTCCCACAAAGAACAGCAGTGCCCATTGTCAACATTTTATCTCAAGTTTCACACCTGGACTTTTTTCTAGACGCCCTGCATTTATGTAAGAATCACCAGGAGTGTGTTTGAAAACTATTATTAAGGCTCAGAGTTGTGGGGGAAAGCTCTAAAGTGTAACACAGCATCGCCGATGCTCAAAGCCTAAAGACGACTTAAAATGCCCCACCAGCGCCTTGCTGCAGAGTCTGCCAACAGCAGCTCCTCCACACCCAAGGTTCCCACTCGCGGGCACAGCCCCGCTCTGTGCTTTGGCATCCAGCCTGATGTCAGCTCTGAAAGGGGGGAGGACCTGGGAGAGCAAAGCTGGGGGCTGTGTGCAGTATCCATCGCCTGTGGCCTCAGCCTCGGCCGGCCAGGATGCTGCTCCTCCAAGAGTCTGGCTGCAAGGCATTCCAAAGCTGAGAGGAACCCGCCGCGCTGGAGCTAAACAAAGCCTGTCATGTGAAAACTCAGAAGCGTTACAGGCAAACCCTGGCACTCCCATACCAAGTGGATCAGGGTGGGTCCTACTGCAGGATATGGAGCAGCGTTGGACACTCGGCTTTAGCTGGTGGGTGCTCTCAGGCAGATTCTCTCCTACTACAGGACTCCCTTTCAGATATCCCTGTGCATTGCAGCCAGCGTCACTGTCCTTTTCTCACAGAAGTGTTTGAAGACAAGTGGTTTTGCCCAGGTGTCCATAAAGTAAGCTAAGGAGATTTCTAATCACTGCCCCTAAGAGGTCCCTGCAGGGACCTTGCCCAGAGGCTGGCCAAGCTGAAGCAGCAATTAGTAGAACCAGCCTGGTATCTTCGTATTTTTGCTAGTCCCAGCAACATGTCACTTCAAAAGTGAGAGGTTGTTTATCTCCTCTTGGTTATGCTCTCTGGTTCAGCATGGGGTTTGATTGTTTCCTTAACAATTTGCCATACAACCACGAGTTAAAAATAGCAAACAGTGCACGCATCTTTCCTAGCAGAAACTGCACACATGGAACATTTGAATCCTATAAAGTGATATGCCAAGTGTACACCCTGTCCTCTGCTGGAGTATGACTAATTTTGCCTGCTTTGGGGTTTTTTTCTCTTTATTGAAAACAAACTACTAAAGCACACCAAAGTTTCACTACAGAGGTGTTCCTTCTCTGTATGCAGCACACCCCAAACCCACGGACAGAAGGCTCAATAGATACTTACAGTGTTGCCTGCACTGGGTGGAAATACATAAGATGTATTTTAGGTCTGAAAGTTTGTTTCTGGAAATTTTAATGAAGTCTTTACCTACGGATAGTAAACAACCAATGTTTATTATTTATTATCAGAACTGATGTGACTGACATGTAGAGATGTTCTCTGAACTGGACAGTTTCTCCAGCTGGAAGCTCACAGCAATAGAATTTACATTTACGCTGCATGTCAGCAGCAACTGAAATGATGTGGGACTAACAAGTGGCAGGTTTAACGGCAGCTCAGTTACCTCATTAAAACAGCTGTTAATTTAAACTGGAAGGAGAATCCATCGTTTTGACTGCCCATCAGAAGTGCTCTCCACATCAGGGAAGCAGCAGCAGTTCTGCTCATCAGCTCAAAAGTTCATTTGAATGATGCACAGGGGAAAACTAACACGAGGAAACGCAAAGGAGATCCTGTTTATAGCTGGTATCGCAACTGGATTCCATTAGGAAAAGACTGACATGAATATTTTAAACTCCCAAGAAAATTTTAAGCAATACAGAACATCTTGAACAAATCATCTTGAAACTATGTTCGCAGCTCTTGAAGCTCACATTGCCAATCCTGGTGCCTTTATGGTTCTATACTTAGTGTCCCTATTCTGCTTTAGGAGAAAGCGTGTATTTTAGGTAATAAAGCAGGTAATAGTCCCTCTCTGTTGGCCACTGCAGAGTATTCAGAGAACTCCACATAAGAGTTTACCACAGGCTGCACAATTTGGATGTGGACACTTGCTCAGACAAAAGACTGAAGGCAGAGAGACACCCCACTGATGTCTCAGGTTTTCTCTCTTCTGCTTTGGCAGCATATCCAAATAAAAAGTTTTCAAGTTTTTGACGAAAATAACATGCTTAGAAAAAGGATGAGGAGAAAACCTTAATGAAATCCCGCAAAAACTGGTTAAGACCACCGAAAACTTGCAGCAAAGGACCCTTTTGGACCAGAAAATTTCAAAACACCACTATCCACCACAAAACCTCTAAAAGCTACTGCACGATCTGTTGTAAATTAGAACACAGAAAAAAAAATCCTTTTGATTTGTCCTCACATATGCATAGAGTTCATATTGATGAGCCTAAGACCACATTGCAGGAGGACCAGGAATCTACAGCTCTGGGGTGACAATGAATCTGGGATCTCTTCCTATGTTTCCCACATGCTGCAGAAACCCCAGGCTCTATAGTGGAGGCAGAGATCTCACAGAGACAAGCTCTACTTACTACCCAGCCACAATTTATTCCCAAATTCATCCTTGATGTGCAGCAAAGGAGCAAAAATCCCATGGAGGAAACAGCAGCGATTGTAGAACAAGGCTACCAGAGGATAATCTCCATGTGCCAGCTCAGTGCAGTTTCAGAAATAAAAAGCCATAGTTTTTCACGTCACTGTCCATACACACAACTACATTTGGATAAATTTAAGCGCATGAGAGTTGAGGCTCCAACCCTTCTCAAGCACTACAGAGGCTGCAGAAGAAAGACTGAGTGACTCAATTACCCAAAGGCAGTTCTTGGCAGGGCTGAGCCTCCAATCAGAGGGATTAGACAGGTAGGAGAAAAGTGGTGTAGCAAAGAAAAACAAAATGAAAGGAAACGGAGATGAAACAAGATTCTCCTATTGATTTGTACTGAAGATGAATTACTTACTTATCACTGCAGTTGTAAATGAAAGCTGTGCCAAAGGGGTGTAGCTTCTAAAGGAAAACAAATTAAATACATTTTCTTGCTTGCTTTGTGTGGAGAACGTGCCCGACTTCAGAAGGCTACCACAGAAAAAGCTGAAAAACAAATAAAACAAAATAAATGTGTCCTGCACAGGACACTTTTGATTGTATGACTACATTACACTCCAGTACACAGGAGAATGTATGACATCAGCAGATCGACAGCCAGAGTCATGCATTGCTCACAGCTCAGGCAACAGCAGCATTTCCACACGCAAGGAGGATTTCCAGTAGAAACCAGCAATGCTGGCACCTCAAAGCCCAGACTGTTGGCAGGTGCTGAACCTCCTCCTTACACAGAACACCTGCCCTGGGGAGTTGCCAGTCTCACACCCAGAGCTGAGCCACGTGTGCACGATCCTAACCCCGATCTCTGAAATCACGAGCAGGCTCCGCTGTGGGTGAGCAGAGGAGAGACCAAAAGGAGAACAACTTTTGCAGCCCCCAGAGGGCAAGTGCCAGGGCAAGATTCCCACCTCTCGCCTGCTGCTCTCACCAGTGCTGCACCACAGCTCCAGCACTGCTGCTCTATTCTGGCATTGCTCCTGAACCACTTTAAGTAAGTGAAGCCAGATATTTTAGTGATTCCAACTCACAAAACACACTGTACTCTCACAAGTGATCTGAGAACTATGTTGGCCTTGGTGCTGATCAGCCCTCCTGTGGCAGAGCGAAAGCCCAGCTCATGTGGTATGCAGGGAGTCCTCTCTGCAGGAGAAAAGAAGTTTCTAACCCAGAACTACAAGATAATGGACTTCAAAGCTGTGGGGTTTATGCATGAAAAACCTGTCACTGGTGCAGGACTGAAACCTGCTTATCTTGGCCTTTCACATGGTGTAATTTGATGGGGCCCATGGCACATCTAAAGGGAAGGAGATGAAAATGCATCTAACTGCATTGAATTTATTTACTTATTTATTTTTAAGTAGTGGCAGGAGTTACTCTTTTCAGCTCATGAGCAGCCCCTGTAAAGTGGATTAGTACATGGGCCACAGCAGGTGGATAGAAAGTAAAATCCTTTACCAGGTTTGCCCACACTGGTCAGACATAGATTTATAAGTTGAAGAAATCATTATACTCCTGAGAGTCCTTGGGTAGGAAATGAGTTTATCATTTGCTAGTAAATGATTTTGACCTTTCTAGCAAAGGTTAGAGGACAAAGATATATTAACTGGAGTAATTTAAGTCAAGTGTAAAGTAACTAAGAGTTACGTGGCCTTGGGGAAGAGTCTGAAGTCTTTGTTGCTGGAGATGTTTCAGCATTTGGTGGCATTTACTATTTTAAGAACAAAATTATCATCATAAATTTCTGGGCTTCTACCTGCATGGGACTAGGACTATTTAAATCTCTGAATAAAGTTTATTGCCCACTTCATCTGTCTCTTGATACCTGTACCACAACACTGAAGCAGGCTGCCAGGGTTGTGTTGTCAGCTCTAAGGCAGGTCATCTTGGTGACCACAGAGGCAGCACTTGCACTCCACTATCGCTGAGCTGAGAACTTGGATAATTTGACTGTTAATTTCATTAATTAATTTCTGTTAGTTTTTTTTCAAATGCCTCTGATTTTCAGCAAAAAAAAAAAAAAAAAAAAAACAAACCAAAAAAAAAAAAAAAAACAAAACAAAACAAAAAAAAAAAACCAAAACCAAACCAAACCAAAACAAACAAAAAAAACCAAACCAAACCAAACAAACAAATCAATGTAAATTACTGAAAGATCATCAACAAACCTTTCCCTAGACCTAATCCTCATTTCTGTGTGTTTCCTTGTGCTCCCAAATAATTCTAGGTGAATTAGGGAACATGCAACCAGATTTTACCTGACTTCTCCAATAGTTAGGGTCTGGATAGATCAGAAGCTATTATTACCCCAAAAAATCAAGAACTTGCTTCCTAATTTTTTCCTTTTGCTACGATAGAAGACCAAAACTTAAAGATTTAAAGAGACTTTATTGTAATACCCAGGATAAGAGCTTGCTGAAGCACTACCTTAAACAGTATCTCATTGCTTTTACAAGTCTCAAATGGAAAGCAAAAACCCCTGTTGTGCTCAGATGCCTTGAACTTTACTAACTCTCTACATACTACCTAGATTATTGCTCCTGATGTCAGGGATGTTGGATGAAGATGTGTGGGCCTCTGCTCTCACTCTGCTATATAATGAGAACCAGTTTTATCTCTTATCAGTTTCTAGAAGAGCTCAGCTATCTAAGGTAACCCACAACGTGCTCTATTTTCTGCTGCTAAATTAATATTTAGGGGGGAAAACTAACACTTTTTTTTTCAATGTAAATTACTGAAAAACAAGCAGTTGGGAAGTCAGCCCAGTATAAAACACTGATGTTTGAAGGCAATGCACGGGACAGCTAAACCTTCAGTCCTGCTAACACGTACTTACAGAGTTATCTCGAAGTAGGAAAAGCAGAAATAGAAGCTTGGGAATATGATGATTCAGCTCTTACCCAAAGTACCAGCTAGCCAAGCCAGGGACAGAAGTTTCTTCCTAATGCTGAGGAAAGGCATGCCAGGGAAGGAGGTTATGTGCTGATACTTTACAAGGGGCCTGAGTTCTCCCACAGTTTTCATGTGAATGGTTTTATTTTCAGTCCACACTCCCAGAATGGAGGAGGACAGTAAAAGCCTTCGACCCAACATAGTAAGGACATTTTACACTGAATATGGAAAACCCATTAATTCTCTGCCCTGTTTCACAATAGGGATTTAAAACAAGTCTTCCCTTTCCCAGGAAGTGCTTTCACTATGGAATAGGAGTTCGTCCCGAGGCTGTGCTGTGCAAACCACCGAGCACATCCCCTTGATGAACACGAAATGTCTCTAGAGAAGCCCCCAGAAGTGAGTCTTTTTGGGCAGCCCAGGGAAGCAGAAAAGCAAACTTCAGAGCTTCCATTCCATTGCTTCCTCCGCCTGGAGCTCACCCAGTTTGTTACAGAGACTAAATAGCAGCTGAGCTGGCAGTGAAAAGAAAGTCTCCCCGGCCTGATTAGAGCACCTACTTAACAGGCAGGACACCGAGGTGTCAGTTCTGCCCTCATGAATATTCAAGCTCTTTGGACAAACTGAACCACTACTAATAAAAGACTGAGAACAGCCCTACAGACTCTTCCACGGTGGACTCAACATGGGCTGCTGAGCAAAGTCCGTCACCCCAAAATGCAGAATCTGAGGAGGAGGAGGGTCTTCACTGCTCCCCACCTCTCTCCCTCTCATTTCTGTATAAATCCAGCGTTTTATTTCCTTTGCTCCTCTGATGGTAAAGAAATGTTTAAAAATACGTCAAGGATTTGATCCAAATTAATTTCTGCTTTGCTTTTCATCTTAACAAAAAGAAGCATCAGATCAAATCCAGGCAAAACTGACTTCTTCTTTCCAGCTACAGAAAAGGTTCACACAGCACTAACTCAGACTTCCTGAGACTACAGACAACAAGGAGAAAAAGAAAAATGCTTTAATAACCGTAACAGTATTTACAGTTAAAAACTACTTTTCAGTCTCAGTGTTATTCATGTTTTGTCTCGGAGTGAAACTGTTGCACCATTCTCCAACTCCCACTGAAGCCCACAGAACAAAACCAGGAGTTAAACACTGCAGATCATGCTGCCCTTAACACCATTTGTCAGTGCTCAAAGAATTTTCTGTAGTTAAATATGAGTTGCAGCACAAACCACGTTTCATAAGATACTATCGTCACTCTGTGGAAAGTTTACAGAGTGAAAACACCTTTTTTTTTTTCTGTAACAAAGTAACTTTGCCTCAGAAATATGTGTTGAAGCACAGTTTTAGTGTAAAGGAAACTCCAACTTGCATTCAGTGAAATCCCAAATGGGTATACATACATAAATATATACTAAATGAGTATGTGTGTGTGTATATATATATATATATACACACATATATAAAGAGTTTTCCAGAACTGTATCAAGATCTTGCCACACATTTCTCCTTTCTGGGCTACTTTAGCATTTTCTAGTGGCCCTTATGGTTCCTCTAATCATCTGAAAATTGAGGTCAGATGCTCTATTGAAAGAGTGGGCCCTGATGTTACAAAGGCCCCAGTTTTCACTTTTTTGAAAGTACTGTGAATGGGGAAAAAATACCACATCTTTTCCTTGTGATCTGTGCAGCAGCTACGATAGTTGCCTCCAATGGCTGACACCTGCTCTCAGAAACCACGAGCCTTTACCTATGTAGATGTTCGTAGAATTGTAGAATTGGTTTGGGTCGGAAGGAACCTTAAAGATCATCAAGTTCTAACCCTCTACCATGGGCAGGGACACCTTCCACTAGCCCAGGTTGCTCAGAGCCCCATCCAACCTGGCCTTGGACACTTCCAAGGATGGGGCATCCACAACTTCTCTGGGCAACCTGTGCCAGGGCCTCACCACCCTCACAGGCAAGAAATTCTTCCTAATATCTAATCTAAACCTGCCCTCTGTCAGTTTGAAGCCATTCCCCCATGTCCTGTCAAAAGTCACTACTTTGGAGCAGCTCCCTTGCTCCTGGCAGGATGGACATCACAAAGAACGACAAAACGCAGAGACCGAGATAATTTTTTTAAAGACAGAAAGAAGACAAGAGTCGTGTAGTTCAGCTACAGCACAAAAGATCACAGAACTAACAACCTGCCAGGAATTAGGAATGCTGTGCTCTAGTTGGGAACATATCTTCCTTCCTTCCAAAGCAACAGCCTCTTTCTGACTACCCCTCACTTCCGAACAGCCACCTGGACGCAAACCCAGGATTCGCTTTCTGGCTTGGTCATAACGACCCTGAAACTTACTGGCAATTCCTGCGGCTCACAATCCAAAGGAGCGGAGCTGCCCTCTCCTGGGAGCAGTGCAGGCAGCAGGGCAGCCTCCCATAGCCAAGCGCATCATTAGCAGGCAGGGAAAGCCGGTGGAATGGGAGATTCATGCATCAGGCAGCCTCCTCCATCCAGATGGACTGCCCAGCTTTTCCATTTACAGTTTCCCTAAAACTGGACTTTGTGGTTAGGATTCAGCTTAAGCAGCGTTTCTTCTGCAGGCTTCAGAAAAGGTCATTTTGCATCAATTCCTTTGCAGGTTTTCGCAGACAGGGACCTACATGGATTGTTAGATTTAATCAATAGGGCGAAGATTAAGTGAATGCTGTGTCAGAACAAGAGCTTACAGGGGATTTTAATGGGACTGACACAACACAGCCTGGACAGGTACCTGGTGCCGTACACGGCAGAAGTGTGTTTGCACTTAGGATTTTCCCAAATCTCCTGTTAATTTACTAGAAACAAAAGGGGTCTCAGCTCTAGGAGTGATGAAGGGAAGTAAATCAGCCTGCAGCTGTTAACCCAAAGCACAGTTTGAGCTCATTGAAAATGAAAAGAGTTTTCACTGTTACATGTTTTTATTATACCTTGGAGCAAAGGACTTGGAGCTGGGGGACAGATTAGTGACATCATACAACTTTCAGCAGTATCAGCCTGTCCTTCAGGTCCCTGCTGCCTGTTTGGGAAGCACTAGTGTAGACAAAAGTGAGGATTTAGCCTGCAAAGGCTGCAGGAGATATATAGATACATCTGTATTTAAAAAAATATTTTCTTAGGGGTTTTGGGAATATACATATGACAGGTGTGAAGTAGTTCTAGTGGTAAAAAAGCTGGAATTTCCAGGAACATTTCTCCACAAGGTGGGTGATTTCTGCAATCTAAAGAGTGGGAAATAGCAGGCAGCATGCTAATTAGGGAGAGTTCTAGGAAAAAATATCTAGAGAAAAGTCCACCAGGAATAAGATGAGTATATGTTCTTAAGAATAATAAAAAAAATATTTAAATTGCCTACTCATATTTTTGTTTCTTTGGGGGATTTTTTTTGTTCTGTTTTAAGAGAAAGTTACATTTCTCTAATAACTTCTTCTTCCCAAGCAGGCACTTGGGATAAGGACTATCAGGTGAGTCACTTCATGAATATTCCTTCCTCCATATGGCATGTACAGGAAATCCATTAGAATTAATATTTCTTTACACGGTTATTTATTTGAGTAAACCCTCCCTTCAAAGTGCTGCTGCTGTTCTCTTAACATAATAATTCTGATAAATTGCTCTTTTCTTCAGTGCCCCATAAGCAAGGAACATAAAGACTCAGTGCTGCCATGTTAAGACCCATTACTCTGGCTCATTCCAAAGAAAACACCATATTTTAAGCACATTTCCCCCAACAAGAAATGCCTCTCTACATTTTAGAAGCTGCAGATGCCATTTTTAAGTGAGGGGGGGGGATTTCAGCCATCACTTGCAATTATTAAAAATTCATTTGTTTCTGACTGGTTATTGCTCACGTAAATTTGGGACATAGTGCCATTCATTTCCTGACTGCTTCCAGGCTTCCAGTCTGCCTGGGGTCTTTGACAGGGCTGCTGATGAGAGACACACATAATTGGTGAGTATTTTGCATGGAACTGGATAAATTACTAGATCCTCACTTAAATTCAAGCCAAAATCATGCTGCTGAGGACAACTCAGCTCAGAAAATTGCTCAGGATCTCCAGAGGTTCCCATGTACAATTTTCCCATTTTCATTTGATTCTATTTGAGTTAATTTCTCTGAAGAGAGATCAGGTGTTCTATTGTATTTTGTTCATAATCACGTTCACTAAAGGCTTTAGATAAATGGGTTGGTTTGGAAAAATGTTGTTGTGTTCTACTCTTCATATTTAGTATCGTTTTTCGGAAGGACTACCTGAAAGCCGTGGAAGGGAGACCAATGGACATCACATGGAGAGCCTGATCTCCTTTCCAGGACCAGCAGCTCTGCCAGGCACAGGTCACACTCCCAGGACCAAAGGACCACAGCAATTTCTGACCTTTTCCTTTAATATTCTCTTTTCTCCTTCTTCTCCTCCCCAGTTTGGCATCCTCCCTTAAGGGGCTGGTGTAGCCCAGAACTGGACTCTCAAGGAGGGGAAGGGAGAGACAAAAAGACACAGAGCTGGCAGTATAAGCAGAAATGACAGAAGAACCTGAGGATCAGAAAGCCTTAAAGAAAACAGGATCATATCCCTTCTGCCACTGGCGGATGGGATGCAGTGCTGCTTCCAGGAGAGAGAAGGAAGGAAAACCAGAATAACATAGTTACTCTCTATGGACTTCAGGAAAAGAGATAAACCTGAGTGTCTCCTCCTCATCTTGCCCAAAACAGACTCGGTGGCTAGGAAGCCTTTCAAGGAGCAAAGCACCAGCAGCAGGCGGTGCCATCTGTCCCACTCTAATTCCTTCTCACTCAATTTATGTCCCAGTTAGTGAGAAAGGTAAAAAAAAAAAAAAAACAAAAACCAACAAAAAAACCCCCAAACTGCAGCTGGCTAATAGCCAGGGAGCAGGAGAACAGGAGGCAAGGAGACAGAAGGCTACTTTTAGCTGAGTAATATAAAACAAAAATAATATTAATAAAAATTTGATTGTTAAATGACACCTTCTCTCTACAGTCTACTCTTTTGCCCCTATGCCTGAGATGAATGATTAGGCAGAAAATCAAACCATAGTATGGTTTTACCAATAATATTGCTTCCCCTTCAGTGTGGGAAGCTACTGAGGCTGGAGCACAGCCCCATGACACTCCTTTTGCAACTTCTCTGCTCTGCACTGCAAGGAATGTAGCTTCAGAAATGATTTCCTGAACTGCACTTGTGCCCCACACCTGTGTGTGCAGGCTGAGAAAAACAAAGGGATTCACTTGTGAATGACGGGGAAGAAACGACGGAAAGTATTTGGCACAGGTTAAATGAGTTTTATTTTGGAGCCATTCAGAATTTAGACCTGGGATGAATACTTCATTGAGGCAAACAAAGAATTTGCTGGCACAATGAGGAGTAACCTTCTACCTCAACAACTGAATCAGGGTTTGATTTTATTTCTCCAATGGTGCAATGAATAATATTCTTTCTAGATTTGTGTTTCCACCGCCAGTTACTGTGCTATCACTGTGCTTGGCACGCTCATGCTGCAGATATTTAGCACAGGTTGCTGTATGAGAAGAGCTCAGAAGAACCAAGGACGTCACCATGCTGCTGTTGTACTTCCCACAGTGGCCCATCCCACTGGGAAAGACCATTTGATACAGGGTATGTATCAAGATAAGGATGAGAGAGAAAGCATGTTCCAAGGGTTGAGGGCGGAAGGAGAGAGAAGGGCATCCCTTTCTGTGCCATACACTTGCTAAAAGCAATGCCTGAGCACACTGAAACAAAGCAATGGTGGGCACATGTTCCTTCGCAAGTGGAAGAAATTAAAAAAAAGGACTAAACCAGCAGTTTCCATCCAGTGAGGAAGAAAAAGATCATTAGACCCACTGAAGGGATTAAACGCACCAAGCCAGCGCAGTTCCTGAAACAGCTCCACAACAGGAATTTATTCCAGAGATTAAACTCAGTTTCTGGTTGTAATTTTCAAATAGCAACACAAACACCCTTTATCTACCCTATGGGTAGCCCTTCTCCAGAGACAAACAACATTTAGCAAAAGCCATTGCACCTCGCTCACACTGCTTGCGCTTGGTTGTTACACACTGACTTTCTAGATCTTAAGCCTAACTACTCATTTCAGCTTTGTGGCATTTCAAAGTTGATTTGCGTTTAAGAATTCAAGTTTGTTCCCAGCGTGACATGTTTAATGCACCTTCCAGACATGAACTGAAGATGGAAGAGCCACTTCCATTCGCTCTTGCAGAGGTCACTGTGCGTTAGCACAGCCTGAGCATTGCTGCCCTTCCAACACCACTTCCCAAACACACACCGATCTTTTGGACTTGCTTGGGCACTGACTACTTTGCAAAAGAAATGAAACTTTTCCCACAGCTTTATCCTTCCCATTCAGTACAAGAACTACACCTATTTTTAAATAGACCTCCAGTATTTGGCTTTTGGCACAACGATTTTCCTCAGGCCTAGAATTCACATTGAGTTTATACAGGGTGAGAGCAGAAGAAGAGTCATTGAATACGGCAGAGATGCCCATAGAGATGTCCTGAGGTCACTCCTGTGCTGCTCTAGTATATGTGGAGCATGACTGAAGCAACAAGGGGATGTTGCACAGAAGTTTGCAATTCTCTGTCTGCCACATCATAAAACTCCTGAGGTCTCTGCACCAGGGTAAGGCAGTGACAAGTCTCAGGACCCTTCATATTTGCTATTCCCTACTCTTCCCTCCAGACATTCATGGCAATTCTCAGTCAAAAGCAGCTTTGACACTTTCCAATGGAGGAGGAACCCTCCTCTCATCACAAGCTTGGCTTAACCCAGCAGTTTGGCATTCCCAGCAGCTTTGGGGATGCTCTGCTCCCTGTGTCCTGCTCAGAGATGCAGCACTCAGCATTTTTACATACCAAGACACGACCTGTGTGTGTCACCTTTGGGGAAGTCCTGAGCACAAACACTTCCCCTTCTTCCTCCTCCCCTCAAGTACAACTGTTCACAGTTCAGCAGCAAAGGCAGGGGAAAAGGAGGCTGGTGTAGGGCTCATGAAATAATAGGTTGCTAGTGACCAACCACATCTTACTGCCACTGAAACACATGAATAATAACAAGCATAGAGACATTCTCTGTTCCATCTGTATTGCAAGCACTGGAGTATGAAAGCTTCAGGCCTCCTCAGAAAGAGTCCTGGGGTTAGGGTTAGGGTGGAAGTGACCCAGTCTAAGAGAGTTCTATTCAACACTGATGAAGCAGCGAAAAGACAACATTTTCTTTTCTGCTGTCATTTTGAAGTCTGTTTACTTGCAACCTTAAAAAGAAGTGAATTACCTCCAGGAAAGGAAAAAAAAAAA